>OX454272.1:10891847-11197348 GCA_949715065.1 Periphyllus acericola
CGTCACCGTCGCTGTCCACGTCCTCGTTATCGTCGTCCTCGTCGTCCTCGTTGTCCACGTCGTCGTCCGCGTCCACGTCACCGTCGCCGCATCAACAACAACAACAACACCATCAGCACCATCATCACGAGCCACCGCACCATCTAAACGGCCAAGCAGCATATGCATCTCCAGCAGCAGCAGCAGCAGCAGCAACACTTGCACCATCTCACCACTGCCGGCCGAGATCACCAACCTCAACTTGTTGCGTCCCACGGTACTGCACACTGCCTGAGCCGTAGTCGTTGCACTGCGGTCACACGATTTATCCTTTTCCCCCTTTCCCTCGTCCTCGAGCCACTCGTTCACGAATAAACGCGTGTTTTCTTATCCTTGGTATTAATTGTAATTTTTTCCCCCCTCTCACACACACACACATATTATTCTGGTCGTATGAGTTTAGTCAATTTTTTCGAAAGTCTTTATAATCTAGTTCATTATATATTATTACATTACTATGCTAAGGTTTTTATTATTTAATTTTTTTTGTTTTTTTTATAATAGGATATTTTTTTTATTTTCTCTCTCTCTGTCTGTCTCACTCACACTCATGTATAATCACTAGTCACGCGTTTCTAGTCAATTTATATTCAGCAGATATTAGATTTATATTTTTTTTTCTCATTCGGCGTAACAAATCCAACACACGACCGATGACAATATCGGTTTAAATTTTATTTTTCTTGTCATTTTATTTTGTCGCGTAAAGGGGTGTGCAATAGCGTGTTGTATTTTGTTTCGACGTTGACAGACTATAGAAAGTCGTTTTTTATTGAAATACATATTATTATCTATTATTATTACTATTATTATTATTATCATTATTTTTATTATTATTACTATTATTATTATAATTACAATTTTATCTGTTTAGTTTTAATCAAATTATCATTTTTTCTTCTTCTTACAATATTTTATATAGTGAACATTATTTGCATGACATCTCACATTGTAGCGTTTAACGATATTTCCTAGACGTCTTCAAAAAATAATACAAATGTGCGGTTGGTTCCTAACCTTGCCCGACCCTGTGTATAGTATCGTTATATTTGCCAGCGGTTGATTAATATTTTTACGTGTACATACAAATTACGTACGTATGTGGATTCAAGCATGTAAAGCGCGTGCATTTTCGTTCTTTTTTTTATATTATAAATAATTTAATTTTTTTAATTTTAATTGGATGTATACTCGCGTATATGTCAGAGTGTGTGGTCTAGTCATTTAGATTAAGTAGTACTACCGGGAGTGGTAACGTATAAGAGAATGCGATCTCAAACAAAAAAAAAAACTAAAAAAAAAAAAACATTTTTTTAAATAAATTAATATAATGATTAAAGATATAAACTACAACATCGTAAATATATTATATTGAAATGTATTGTGTAAATAAAGCGTATGTAGACACTAAGCGATTTTTCTTATATATAGTTTAATTATGATTAAATTACGATAAATACAAGACTAAAATAATGTGGTACATGTTAGCAGTTGAAGTTGGGAAAACTCCTAGTAAATATTGCATTTACCCGTTTCTGTTGCGATGCCCAATTATTGAGATTAGATGGAAGAGATTAGAGTACAAAAACTGAGACACCAAAAAATTGTTTTTCTAGACTAAATTATTAATTATGTTACATAGATTTAAGAAAATTATATAGTGAAAAAGCAATAACGTAACCTACTGCAGTATGCTCAATAAAGTAATGAAATTAGGAGAAAAAAAAAAAGAAAGAAAAAAATGTTTAAAAATATTTTCGTCTCGGATTTCAAAAACATTCGATTATTATCAATAAAACGTCAACGTTATTTATATTAGACGTGCGTTTTCTATTTATAATCATACGCAAGCTAACACGTATGTTTCGTATATCGTTTATTTATCTCTCTTATTTTCTCTCTCTCTCTCTCTTTCTCTCTCTCACTCTCTATATAATCTCGTGGTGTATAACATGGAAATCTTTTACGAACTTTGTGTATTATTTATTTTTCGTCCAATGTCTTGGACCACCCCCCACCCAATCGTATTACGTTAAGATGTTTAATAATGATGTACTTTTAAGGAAAAACTCGTGTACACTTACAAGTACGTATTCGAAAAGCAATAAAACTGTAGAGGGAGAAACGGGAGCGTGTAAACGAACGCCTTCCGGGAGCCTCTGGTAGAGCGTAGAGCAATAATTTTGTGAAACCTATAGCAATATATTATTAAATACATATAAAATATATAATTACGTGTATTGTAAAATTTTTTTTTTCGTTTCATTTCGTCGAATTATAATAATATATATATATTATATATAGACATGTCGTGTGCAGTAGGAGAGCTGACCCGCGTGCGCTCGGCGCGCGTGTAATGTAGTAGAACGGAATAAAAATAATGTATTAAGGTGTCCTTCGTTTTGTTTATATTTTATTTTTATATAATATATAATATATATATATTTATCATTTTAAAACAATATTTTATTTTGTAAATAGTTCATCGCTATCGTTATTATTATATAAAACTATTTAGGGATTCGGTTACGTGCGGCGGCCGGCTGTCGCGATTACGTTTACTACGTGTTGTACTGCACTTTGACGGTATATACGCGTACGAATAATATTGCATAGCGGGCGGCGGCGTGGTAGACGTCGTTTCTTAACGATCGAAAATTAAAATAAAAAAAGTTTAAAAAAAACACATAGTGGCCTTGACGAATTCGACACGATTATTCTTATAAACATACATGATATTATAATATTATACGTAACACGCGTAGAGACACTGTGAGAAGATTAAAAGACCACCCCTAACCCTCCCCCGGCCGATTCGTGCGCGGACCCACCACCCCCGACCAACTCAGGGGTGCGTTTATGTATTATGTCTAATGGTATATGTATATTGCGTATCGTATAATAATTATACTGTTGTTGCAGTGCCACGCGAACGACGGTTTTCCGTCGACGCTCGTGTCGTCCGTACGTAATCACACCGTTCGCCGGTGTTGTACACAACTCTCGTAACTGATAAAACTCAGTGTTTTCATGCTTACGGACGGGCGACAAGCGTTATTTTATCTCTACATATTATGCGATATTATGTACAACGCGAATCGAGTTACGGTTCGTCCGATGCTCGCGCGACCGTTTGCGTCGGGAGATGCATAAACATAGGGTCGTCGAGTTTTCCCACCCCTAGCCGTTGTTGGGGTTTTCAATTGGGGTACGTGCAGGCCTGTTAGGAGCGCAGTGAACGTAAAACGGAATTTAAAAAAAAATAAAAAGTAAAAACGATAAATGAAAGACGTTTGAATATTGTTTACGTCACACGATTGAATGTATGCTTGAAAAAAAAAAAAAAACACAAAAAAACGAAAAAAAAATTTTAAAAAAACATTAGCCGAATATAATATTATATTACGAGAAGATCGAAACGCAGTAGTTTTGCTCAATAATTATTATTATTATTATTATTAACGTAAAAATTGTGTAGAGTTTGTATAATGAAAATATTTATATATATATATATTATTTATTTTGGGGGGGAGGGGATAAAAACAACATTATTGTAATAGGTCTAACGACGAAAACATGATTATTATTTATTTGTTTGTTCCATAGCGTGTAGCGGACGACGGACATTTTTCGTACTTATATATTATATATTATATTATTATTATTATTATGATTATTATTATATTATTATTTCGTAGTGTATTACGATAACATATTTATTGTATATTTTCATAAATAAAATTATTGAATAGTTGAAAAACGCATTCGCGACGTCGTGCGCAATACCGTTATTCTATACTCACACACGTTTGTATAGCCCGCACCTTCCTCCGTCACCATCCGTAGTCCTTGGTCGCGCGTGCGCGTTTCGGGGTGCGAAACTTAGAAAAAAAAAGAAAAAACTTGAAAACCTGCGGTGAAATTTACGAAAACCCGCGGAACGGCACGGCGGGTAAACGCGAAGCTTATATGTTTTCGTTAAAGGTCCCGCCGCGCCCGAGAGACATTTCCGTGTTTCCCGTGATACCTACAGTACACAGCGGCGGGCACTTCCATGCGCGCAGTACGTTTCGGAGGCCGTTGAGCTGCATCGGCGGTGTAAAGGGTCGGCCTTTGTCTAACCTGCAACAACTCGTTCGTCGCGTGCACGACGCGTACGTTCGATCGATTTTTTAGATTCCGAGTGAAACGCATTGCCGGTGTGCTTGGAAATTCGTACTGAGGAATACAGTCCCCACCCCCCTCCCAGGGTACGCTATTCCTAGGATTATAATACCCCCCCCCCGAGTACTAAGAACCTAGGATATCTATTACTCCCTGGAAGGAACTGAAATCAAGGAATATCGTATCCCACGGTCTTGAAAACCCAGGAATATGATGCCCCCGAGGTGGACGATAATCCTAGAACTATGATAACCCCGATATTAAAAGCCTAGGATATTTATCATCCAAAGGAAGGTATAAATATCCAAGGAAAATTATACCCTTTTTTTTGTCGTCCACATACACGAGGTCGATCAGAAGAAGCGTGATCCGATGTACGCGTATACAAGGGTATATTTTCATCTGGTACTTTTCTGATAGGAATTTTCGACTCGTTGGTACTTTGAGTAAGTTATTTTTGGAATTTCTCAACGGTTTTCCAATGGATTGAAGAAAAACGCAGAAAAAATACCAAAACACTTAAGCCGAAATCGAAAATCGAACCCTGTACCGTTTAGTATTTTCGTAAGATAATAATTCTTTTCGACTTATAGATATATTATGTTCTATAACTTGTTAATGATGCGAAGACGTCTGGTTTAATTTTCGTCATACCAATTCTCAAAAGCGCGTCCAGATGCGACCATCACTGCGATCTATTATTTTATATTGTCGGGTTCGTGTCAGAAAATATCTGTTCACACACAACATTTTCCATGGATCATCAGTGGGTGCAAAATAAAAACAAGATATTGCGTTGTAATATGCGTGTACACAGCAAGGGTCACCAACTCGTCGATTTTTAGCGGAACATATAGGTAGATTGTAATACAAACTGACTATACAATTTTACGCGTATATATCTGACGATAACGTTTAACAGTATAAAATAACATATTTTTTTAGAAATACACTCTTACGCAATAATCTAAAACAATTAGGTGCCGATCGCCACAAACTCAAGACTTGGAATGGAACTTACTTGTTGGAAAATGTTGACGACCCCTGGTATACTGTGTAAGTAGGTAAACGGGTAGGTACACCGTATGACGAGCAGGCACAATGAAGTGATGAAATATTGAATTTGTATTATCAGCGGCCCACACGAAGGAAATATTTTACTAATCTGGCTCGCCGAAGAAAAAAAGGTCGGACGTTACTGCAGGACTGTATGTGTACGAACGGACGACTAGGAGGGCGCTTTATGGTGCACGAAAGTGTTTGAAAAATAATTAAATGACACGATAACACGCGTAATATCAGTGCCGGATTGAGGTTCATCGACGCCACGATGGAGATAACAATGTTTGCCGCTACTCCACCCCTCCCTCGGCACTGTTAAACAAAAAACATTTAGTAACATCACTCGCTTTTAAGTCAAAAACAATAATTACAACAGTGATTGGCTAACACGAGCCATTTTTAAAAAATAGATATAAATCGAACTTAAAATATAGATAATGAAATAAGTACATTTTGATAAGTTATACACAATACTCGTATAATATAGGGCTAATAGTGTAGCAATAAAAATAGTTTATAAAACGTTTAATTTTGGTGAAACGTATCTGATTGTTCTACGATAAAATATATTTTTTCCCGATATCGCCGCGGCAACTAGATGCATCAGTTCTGTTCCCACTTCACTTCTTCGACCAAACCAGTCGTAAAATCCATAGCGTCGACAAATTCGACGTTTTTAAACCGTTTCGCGTACACCTACTATAAAAGATGCGCTTGGAGATAATTGTTAACACGTTTCAATTGGTGGAACACGACCGTTCACCGCTCGCACTCGAGGAAGGTTTAGTATAGGTAGGTATCCAAATAGTTCTTAAAACGATTTTCATAGTTGGAAACGATGTTTTCAGAGAAGAAGAAACGCGAGCGTCTTATGCGTAATAATGGGGAACGTTTAATGATAGTTTAAAATTTGCCCCTAAACGTGTGCCGCTTGGGTCCTAATGCGCCCAGGTCAACGCGGCATTGGTCAATACGGAGCAGCGTGTCATACAATGCATATATTGCAAACTACTGCACCTGCACTAATATGATAAACTGTAGCAGCGACTCCTGCACTCTCCTGCCACCGCCACTGGCGGTACACCGTATTGCATCGTATTCGCGCGCGCGTTTTCCCGGCCGGAAACGCGCGACTGCCGCATACAAGAGATGCGAGATACTAGGGATGACGGGTCCTGTGTGTATATATGTACAGAGGAGGTGCGGGGGATGAAATAGGCGGAAAAAAAACTTGTGGAGTCAGCTGTATACGCGGGACGGGCGGCCTCGAGGAGATGCGGTTGTTCGGCGCTGCGCACGGGCCGGGGTAGTGGGGGCGATCTGAGGCACTGTATAGGGGCTAAAGGGGTTAGTTTTTACCGTACATAAGCCTTTATCCGAGCGCATATATACGTATACCGACGCTATATCCGATATAAACCTCTCCAGACCGTATATATATATATATATATACATATACTACTACATGTATAATAATATATAGAGCAGTAGACGTCTGCAGCACTCGACGCGGCATTTTCAGAGCTCTTCTTCTTTTAATTGTGCCGCCGCCGCAGTACGGTACCGCAACGTACGCGTCGCCGTGACCGGACGAGAATTTATACAATCGTTTTTATTATATTATTATTATTATTAGCGCACACCACGGTTGTATACGCAGTAAACCGTCTCGACTTTACACGATACGCCTTGCGCAGAAGCGGCAGACGCTTTCTTTTTTTCTTTTTTTTTTAATTCTGTAAAATCACGCGCGAGTGACGAAATATTATCTGAATCACATGAGTGACGGATTGAAGTAAACCTTCCTGCAGTGAAGGCACATTGACTGCAGTAATTGAAAGTAATAATGTACTACGCATGGAAAACCAAGTCGGAAACTTTGAGAAGAAAAATCGTTGTTCGTGCAATAATTACAGTACATCTAATATTTACAACGTTTCGGCCGCAGTTGGTCTCAACACCATCGCATTTTCAATCTTCTTGCGGTATCTTTTGATGCAAGACCTTTTATTCGAAAGATTTGCATGTGGTTTTGTAGGTTCCAGTAAAAACGTTCCTGAAAATGTTTAACTAAACCGTGGACAAGAGAAATGGCAATATCGCCATGTGAGTATGTTGCGGTTTGTAAAAGGGTGCTTTGAGCAGGGAGAGGTTTGGGTTGGAAACGCTGAATACGGTCCATGGCCGAGACCTTTGCAGAGCCCCCGCCTCACACTGTGTGGGCCACACATGGATTTCATAGACGTCCACATTGGTTTCATTGGCTAAACGCTAAAAGAAGAGTTTTTAAATTAGTAATTTAGTAGGCAACTTGATGTAATAGGTAGTTAGGACGAAAACGATCGTTTAGAGATAAGAGTTTCACCCAACACAAATTGTTTTTATCGCTCCGACGATGACGCTTCGACTAATTATCGAGCGCAGGTAATGCTCATTATTTTCATCCCATTGGCGGTACCATAGAGACCGCGGCTTTCGTGCACCGACTAGTGTACGATAAAAGATCGCGGTATCGTTTTCGCAACAAGTCAATCCGTCCGTCGATGACTAAATACGCGAGTACTACACACCGGACTTAGGATACGCGTGTAGGTAGACTCCGTATCTTTTCCTATGATGGAGCCTTCGATCGACATGACTTACAATCGTAACTGTAGAATCACGCGACCTTTTCGAACACCGCCATCGTTTCAGCTGCTCGCAAAGTCGGTGGAAAAACGGTACCGTTCGAGATACGTGCCTCATCTCCGAACGCGGATTTTGTTAAAAAACACACGTATAATGGACATTTTATGTACGACTAGAGCTGAATATACCCGGTTTCTCGTGAAACAGTCTTGGTCTGGCCAGAATTTTTAATACAGATTCCTGCCTTACACTGCTTAAAGCCTAGCCATAGTCAATGTTTACTTAACCTTATTTTTCACCGTTAACACGTTAATAAATTGTCCATCGTTCCTCGCTTGTTCGAGAAGTTCACAATCTGTACAACCGGTATATAAGTATGCGCTCGCTAAGTAAATCGGAAATTTTACCGAAAAACCTTTTTGTTTTTAGACAAATTTGGAAGTCTTGTTTCATCGCCTTAAGGGATGAATTTAAAAAAACGCTTTAGGGGTTCAATTTTGAAAAAACTTTTCTCAGAGGGTCTTTTCTATACATTATAACATGAAGATATACTCACCAAATTTCGTACTCAAAGCTTGAGCGGTGTTGGCTATGCGACGATGAATTATTGAGTGAACGAGAGAATCAGGACATGTTATTTTATATACAGGCTGATTTTTAACTATGCTCACCCTCTCTCTGGCCGTTCAAATACTTAAATTTGGATTTTAATTATGATCAAAATACCATAATAGCTTTGAGTTATCGAAAACATAGGTCTTACGGTAAGTATCACATTAAAAATCCAAATCTAGGAATTTTATGGCCAAAAACGAAGCCGAACAAATAAGTATGGGGTGAGAATCACCCTGTTTGTAGACAGATAACTGACTATATACGTTTAAAGCGTATTCAGCGAATAAATCGGGGCCAATACAAACATTTCACGAGTATCGCAGTTCAGGGGGGTGAGCGAGGGAGCAGCTGATATCCTGCGACCCCGTCGTAGCTGAATGTGTTCATATAATGTACATATATATATATACGGAATAAGCTGGTCCGTGGACGCAGCAATACGGAAAGTTTAATAACGACTTGTTTGCGTCCAAAGTGTAATAACAATGTAATATATCGTACGCACGTTGGTCGCAGATAGCGGCGGGGCACGAGTTGCGCCCGAGATTATTTAAAAACACCCTTCGGTCGGCCGGGGCGGTGCGGCGGTGGTGGTAGCGGCGGCGAGCCCGATAAAGTCCCGAAGTAAATAATCGTGTTTTCCTACGGGGTGGTGCGCGCACAGACCATCGTTTCGCAACCGCTACGGACCTCTGCAGACGTATACCGACGGACCACGTAGTGGACTTTCGCGGTCACGCATGCACGGACTCTATGACCGCGGAAAATTCGCCCTAAACAAATATGACGCGCGCGCTGGCTGTGTGCACAGATGACGCGGCTACGCAGCAGCTGCATCGCCCCCGTAAGGGATTTTCCGGCACCGGGCCCGAATGTTTTTCGGGTCGTGGACGCGGGCGATTGTAAACTCGGCTCGAAGAAAAAAAATGTTCAAAAGGTCTATTGTAAACTCAGCCCGTGTTTTTTTCAGGTGAAAATGATTTAGGTGTAAACTCGGCCCGGGTCTTTTTCAGGTAAAAATTATTTAGGTGTAAACTCGGCCAAGGGTTTTTTCAGGTAAAAATGATTATCGTGTAAGCTCGGCCCAAATAAAAATATTCTTATGATATTTGAGAACCATTTAGCATTAACCAGAGGACACCACGAGGAGGCGATACTCATTATCCTCCAAAAATTATTTTCATTATGTAGAATGAAATTCGTTATATTAATGTAAAAGCGTGTAAAAATGTAAATAAAATGTTTAAGTATTGGATTTTATTTGAGTATTCAGAGCAAAAATTATAAATAAAATGCATTTATGTAAAATCGTATGTATAAAATAGGATACAAATATAAAATTGTTGTGTAATTATGTAAGATTATAATATAAATTTCATTTTTTAAGTAAATAGCCATATTTTTGACGTATTCACTCACCGATATTTCCTTATTTTTATATTTTTAAAGTGTTTTTTTAGTTTTTGTATTTTGAAATTTAAATTGTGCATTTAGGCTGTTAATTTTTTAATTTTTTACAACAAATTGTTCATCACAAGATACAAAAATGATCGGAACGAGTTTACAACCGACCTTTTTTACTATCTTAAATGTCCGGGCCGAGTTTACAATCTACCTATTTTAACACCTAAAATTTCCGGGCCGAGTTTACAACAAAAGGTAACCGCGGGCCCAGTTTACATTTGCCCGTGGACGCGTACCCCGCGGCCAACACTCCTCGACAATTTTCCGGAGAAACGTTCGGTCAACGCGACTCGTGAGATTGCGATATCGGTCGCCGATCGTGTTGTTGTGAATATTATATTTCGAACAATTTTCGCGTATCCATCTTAAGCAGCGCGCAAGCCGGAGACGGATGGAGACGTGACGCGACGGAACGTTGACAAGGCGCACACTGGATGCGTTTCTTTCCGTCTTGTTTGCAGTGTTGTACTGGTAGGGAATCGTAGTCGGTCTACGTTTGCCATCGTCGAAGTAACATTGTGTGTTTATTTCAAGTTTATTTAGTTATTTTGTTTATTTGATATTAGAATATGGACGGTTGGTTCTTCCGATGAGGAACTCGTAATATTATAGCGAGTATTTCCGCGGATGTGGAAGAAAGAAGAACAAGAAAGCGTTTATGGGTTCACGATATAAACGCAAAAAGAGAAGAGCACGGAGAATTTCAAACTTTATTTCCTGACCTCCAACGAGATGAATCAAATTTTTTCAAATATTTTCGCATGAGTTCCCAAAAAATGTTTGAATTACTTAATATGATGCCACAATTGCAAAAGCAGGATACAAATAAAAAATTATATTAAAAGGTAGATTAATGTAGTTTTTAAAATAAATTACATACTTGGCAGTTTTTCAACTCTAAAAGTTTGAAACATCAATTAATTAAATAAATCGGTAATTTATAACATTATAATTTTGGTATGTGTATTATGTGTATTGTATATATATTATTATTTTTAGTTAAGTCTAATTTAGTCTAACATAATTTTAACTGGTATCACACAATCACATCAATTGATTACGTGCAAATTTTTCGGATACGACAAAAGTTAGGCGTGCATATTGTTCACGCATGTAGTAAAACTATTTATGTATATAATACATAAAACTATTAAATATTCAATTCGGTAAAATGAAAAGAAATAAATACTGAACATTTTTTTCTAAATAAGTATTGAAAAGATTTTTTTACCCTTTTTATTTATTTTTTTTATTTATTTATTTATTGAATAAACCCCCGAAGGCTTAAGTACAGTACATAATATACAAATTAAAGTTAACAGTAAATAACGATACGTATGATTAACAATGAACAAAAAAATCAAAAAAATCAAAATTATTGAGCCGGTTACATACAGCAGATATACGATCAATAGGGTTATTGGAGCCATAAGAAGTGCGGTGAAATGGAATTGCGAATATAGGAAAGGACCGAATATTGAATGTAGCAACCTGAACAAACCACATTATTATTATAGATTAAAAACTTGCGGGCGAACAACAGACGCATATCCATTGCAAATTTGAAGAAATATTATAAAATTTTTATAAATAAACTTGTGAAAATAAATTAAACTTACCAGAGGTTCCAACTGTCTTTGATATTTCTTCCCATGTATTTTTCATAAATCGCATATCAGCGAGCCCTCTTTCAGTGGGATCGTAAATACATATTTATTTGTGAACGCACTCTATTAAAATATCGTCTTCCATATTTTTTTTTTCTTTTAATCAATATTTATTATTTACAATCTGTATTTACAAGTGATACAATAGGTAAATGGGATGAGATTTACAGACGTGAAGGGGAAGTCGCCCATTGGCGGCACCCCGTGGGTATTGTTTTGTGATTTATTTTTAAGGAGAGAGTAGGGACCTACACCAGTTTCTTTTAACGCCTGGGTTTCCTGGAATTTGTTTGGATGAAAGATTAGTGATAATAGGATTTGAGTGAGTACTGAAAGTTTTGTGTTTTTTTGTAGGTGAGTGTAGCGAGTTTATTTAAGGTTGGAATGCAAATGTTTTTGTGAAGTGAATCATTAGTGATTACCAGAGAACCCCTGTTACTAAGTGTAAACATGTAGACTGAAAAGCCTGTATAGTCTTCCATATTTAAGTATAAAAAGTAAATAAAAAAAAAAGTAATAAAAATGTGTACCGCACAGAGAAAAAAAAATAATGAAATGCTACAGAGTACAGACAACTGACAAGTGGTTTCCGTCATCCGTCAATTTTTCCCTAATCAGCAAAGTATCCGTCACCTTACGTCTACCAATGCGCGACGTCTCGTGTCCAGTGTGCGCGCTGCTTTACGTGTAATCTTATCTAGACTGGTATAACCCGCGCTATGGTTCAATACGCTTGTAGTTTCTAATAATAATACTTCTTGTCTAGATAACGATGAATTTAAAAACGAGTATTTTTATCTTTACTCGACACGTGCGATGCGTACTGCAGACAGTGTTTCTCGAACTCGCAGGACATTAAATATGAGAAGCAATTAGCGAACGTATCAGTTAAAAAATCCTTCTTCAGCTTGTTTATCGAGTGTTTTAAGTACCGATATTTAAAAGACATTAAAAATGTGATAATATGCGTATACGCTGTTCATTTTGCTTGATTACGTAACATGAAAAATGATCTCAACGGAGATTTGCGGTTTCATGCAGACCAAATACGTACATATTAATTTTGTTTACATATTTATTTATTCAAAAACTAAACGGGTTTAAACCCAATTACATATATATAATATTTATGTATGTCTAGTAATAATAACATTCTTGAGCATAATGTAACACAGTTATACCAACAAAAAAAGGTAAAATAGTAAAATATAAAATATAATTTATAGGACATACCAACTAATATGTAAGAATTAGACTAGAAGATACATGATTTTTAAAATAACTAAAAGTAGTTGAACAGAAGGGATCAATTTCGTACGTATTTATAATAAACATAACTCGAGTTGAGTACTAGTAACATGATATTTAGTTTGAGTTTTTAAATGTAACAGATTATTGAATTAATTATTTTTATGACGCTACGGTCAGTCCGGTCTTACGGTTTTATACATATGCACATGATGGGCTATTCCTGCGTGTTGAGCTTTACGGCGTGCCGACACCGCCAACCCTGGTAACGTTGCGAATTATTTTTAGCGACGAACTTATAACGTGAGCATCACGTGGAACTTCGGTGAATGGTGCAAACCGTGGCCGTCGTGCGTATACATTATTAAACGAACACAAATATATAAATATATGTTACATTTGATGTATAGTTCTTGCGCTCGGGAACAGTATACCCAGACATAGTGTCTTTTTTAGACATGCTCACCCCCTCTTTTAGTCATAATTAAAATGCTTAAAATGTATTTAGTTTTTCATTTGAAACGCTCATGGTTACCATAAAAACTATTTCATATACTTTTTTTCTTTTTCGTGCTACTTTAAGTATGTCCAGTGGCGATACAAACTTTTATTTTTCGAATGGAAACATTCTATTTTCGTTGCGGTATTTTAATGAGGGTATTTCTCGGCATACGCGTTCCTCGTACGCACTATAAACAAGTATTAATGCAACAGGGGAAACGGTATTATTATTTATTTATTTATTTGTTATAATTATACGCGTTGGGGCGCTGGGTCCTTTTTACACACAACATTTGAGAGGGTTATTACATAATTTAAAGCGCGAACCTAACCTAACCTAACTTATAATATAGATTTAAAATACACAATTAAATTGATGAGAAGGCAGAATCTGCATTGACATAAGACGTCTGAAAGGTTCGTTGGTCATGAACTCATGTAGTAGGTGGCATAAGCGAGAGCAGTGGAACAAGATGAAACTCTAATGCAGATAAGAAGATAAGAGAAAGCAGCCGGCAGGTGAATCGATGTTATTGTTTAATAACCATGCAAGGAAGTTAATACCGGTAACACGTCGAAGCTCTGCTAAGGAAGGCAAACCAATGTTAGTAGCAACCGACGCACGTATAGTTGTGAGGTGTACAACGAATTTTCAGTATTTTCAGAGCGTAGGAATTAGCGTTGAACACGTTCGAGTTGACTTTGATTTTCAGCTGTATGAGGGTCACCATACCCGAAAATCGGCCGCACAAGTGCACAAAAAAGTATTTTTATCGATGATTCTAGTCGAAAGTCTTTTGACAATCGCATTATAAAACCAAGAGTTTTGAAATCCTTGAAACACACGTGTACAATGCGAGTACTCGCGTCAAGGTTGTAGCTATAAGCTTGAAACCCGTAGGTCTGTGACACAGTCGACAGCGCGGGAAACACCGTTACCGTTAAGGAAGTATTGGGATAAAAGTGGAGAACGAGATATAGTGAAGATCATAATTTTACATTTAGGAAAGTGAAGCGGTCAACCCATTAATAGGTATTAAACCAAACAGAAAAACGATTGAAATCCGATTGAAGTTTTATCAGGTGTGCATACGCGTAAATGTGTGTGGTTTGATTGGAACAGAGCAAAGAAAGGGACGATAAATAGTCATAGGTGATTATACTATTATAGTAATACTCGTATTATGTAAAGCGCTCAAACGATAAAAACGCGGTGTGTTGCCGTTGGTAAAGTATACGCGTGCGTGTGTTTAATATAATATATATCCGATATTATTTTATACAATGTTGTTACAAAATCAATGGTAATTACTCACCACAGCCGTTTAAAGGGAATACGAACGTTACGTTGTATATTTAAATAGGTAGTACGTCTTGTAATAACTTTGAAAAAAAAACCCGAATACGTGCAGAGTGTATAATGTGTGTAAATGCCGAATCGCGTGCACGGACGTAGTTTGATCGCTCGAGTCGCCCAAACGTCAATCAACACACGGCTGTACGGTTATTATGTACGTTTATTACACGGTATAACAATAAATATGATAAGTGAAATATTTTTTTTTTATTTATTCTTTTATCGGTGTACATCGATTATCAGTGATACCCAACTTTTTTTTCCCCGGCGGGCCACTACATTAGTAAGATATTGCTTTCGCGTCGGCCACTACAATTATATGGATTACCATGTGTAGTGCATATTGCACCTAATTGTAATATGCACATACATGGTGTACATTTTATATAACATGTAGACATACAGCACGCAGGGGCGTAGCTATAAATTTCTTTTTGGGTAGGCACACATAAACTTTCCACTGTTAGACGGAAGTGGAGACTAATCCCAATTTTGGAATTGGCCTCCTATAATTTCAAAGTTATCAATGATTATTTTTATTAATCATTAATAACTTAAGGGAAAGTTTGCAATTTTTATTTATCAGAATACAAGATCATTTTTTTATAGTTATTAATTACTGTACTCGTAACTTACAACATATACGTATTGTCCATTTATAACATATTTTCAAAGTCTAAATTCTATCTTCTTTTCTTTATTATAGCAAACTCATCAACAACAGCCGACGGATTATCAATAAATTGCTCACTTATTTCCCTTTCTATGAA
Organism: Periphyllus acericola; assembly: GCA_949715065.1. Classification (NCBI taxonomy): domain Eukaryota; kingdom Metazoa; phylum Arthropoda; class Insecta; order Hemiptera; family Aphididae; genus Periphyllus; species Periphyllus acericola. Next base: position 10,907,363 of record OX454272.1, read on the forward strand.
AATTAACGTCAAATCGTTTAGCCTAGGAATTTTTATAGTTGACCTGAGGTATGTTTTCATTCTTCTCATTGTAGAAATACTACTTTTTCTTTTTAGAGAAAATCTGGGTAGGCCCGGGCCTACCAGGCCTACCTACTGGCTACGCCCATCACAGCACGGTCTTGTAGAAGATATCTTCGAGGATGTACTATAACGTACATTTTACACTACAATATCTCGTAATTATTTTTTTCGCACTGACGATCTTTTGGAATTCCTGCATGTCAATAAATGTGAACAGATATTTTCTTGCCCGAAACTGACAAAGTATCAACTAATATAGATCGCGATTAAGTGATGTACTTTCTGCATTCAGATTTAAAATGTCTTCACATCATTGGTCAACGAAATTCAACCACGAACATCACATTAAAACGTACGTCGTTAGGTTATCATATGAATTTTCTAACAATCAAATTATTTTCGGAAAATAACTGTAAGCATAAAGGTGTTTTACATAAATGAAAAAATGCAATTTTTAGAAAAATATAATATTTTTTACACAAACATAAGCAGCGGGACACGGGCTGGGCATCGCAGCATTATAACTTCCCCGCATACGAGATTCGGCAATTGTAATTATTTTTACGCATGATTCTAAAAAGTAAAACACAGCACGTCATATTACCTATGCATTATTTATGTACCGTTAACAAAAGTGTAATGTTATTACATTTGCCCCAAGAGTTTGCACCGCTGCGCACTTGTTATGCGGTAATTTTTTTAATTCTTATTTTACGACGACCTAGTCTAGAACGTAAGAAATCGGAGTATAGCTGCTACCTATACAATATGCGAATGTAAACCGGAATCGGGTGCACCGAGTTTTAAAATGCATCATCAAAAACGAAAGTAAATAAAGGACGCGTACACGCGGCGATCACCACCACCGACCAGTTTTTCAATTTATATTCAAAACAAAGCGTATACTATAAGTTTTCGAAATTTAACCCGCCGACGGGAACAGCACCGAGCGCGACTTCAATCCAAACCGAGTATACGTTATTCATCGGAGCTCTTTCGGTTTTAATGAGCGGAATATTACGCAATCGTCCTTTGTCTTAAGCGTCGACTTTTAACTTTTATTAAATCGTTTTCAAAGCTTTTCGTTGACGTATAGCCTTTTGGGTTTTCAATCAAGTGTACCCATATCTCTCTCGTCGTCTCCTAACCGATACAGTATACACAACGAACTCGAGAAACAGTTACTATATATCGAACAACCAGCACTCGAACGGAACGGCATCGTACGTATTCATCAGTTACAGCGGAAAACGACTCCGTTTAAATCCGTTTGCGCGCAATTAACACGTCCGCCCCGTGAAACTACATCATAATAATATATATGTATATGCGGCATTGCGGATCGAGAAAATGAACTTACGCCCAGAAACTCAACACTCGTCATGTGTACTACCGTAACGGTTGTTTTAATTTATTTTCTTTATTTTCCGCTTTGTACGTTTGTTGTTTCACCCTCGCGGCTACAGTGCACACACGCATATATGTACCGTCGTTTCAGAGGTTCCAAGATATTGTTTGAATGACGTGGGTGGCCTGTGAGGTCGTATCGTCTCGGGGCACAAGATCGGCAAAGCGTTTGAAATATGTTTAACATCGCATGTTTGTGGTGGTGGCGCATAAATGCATAATAACAATAATAGTATGAGGTGCTGATTCCGCGTACGGCGTTTTTCATCCGGCACGAGCGAACGGCGATGCACGAATATTAAACGTGTTTTCCACCGTCGGGGGTTCGGCGCCACGTACGTTAGCGCCAGTGAAGTATTTAAGAGAAGGAGGGGGGGCATATAAGTATGCCCCCGTTCATACTTATCCAAACGTGTGATACAAGTTGTGACCGCGGTAATTTTTTTGTTTTTTCCATAATTATGAAAAAGAAAAAATCGAAAAGGTGCAGTGACTGCATTCATTTTTTCTAGGATATATTATCCCTCGCTGTTATCTCGGAGAACGTCCACGGAATGTAGATGAAATTGCGCTAGTTCTGTAGAAAAACTACCCAATGTGTCCGCTGAAACTCTAATATTTTTCGTTAAAATAACGTCGAAAATATATCTTGAATGAACAACGAACGGAGTAATCTGTATCAACTATTTTGAAAGTATTTCGTGTATAATTTTCAATTTTATTATGACGTAGATAAAGCTAAAAGGACTGGCAATGATGTCCACTCTTGGGGACGTACACCTGTAGATGTGGACGAAATCACAAATGAACAGGCTATAAGTTCTAGTAATAAAATGTAATAAAATCGTAATGACGTAATCCTGTGTTTTTATGTGATCAAAAAGAAATAATTATCAACATCAAAACAGGGTTTATTTTAATGAATCGAAACGAATTGACATTGAACACCTATATAAGTGTGCTGCTAGGGGGTATGATGGCAGAACCCCCCTCCCACTTAATTGTATCGGGAAAATTACTTGGACCCTCTCCATGAAAAATTCCTAAATGCGCCATTGGTTATCTCGTATATATTTATATGGGTTACCGAATGATGACTCAATAACCTAACGTTTGCAGTTATTGCATTGCAGGTTTCCGCAGAATCCCCCGAACGGATCGAATGTACAGTTTTCCTTAAAAGCGCTTCAAATCGTCGCAGCGGCGGCGTAATTTCTTTAAATTGATAGTCTTTTTCCGACGGCTTTAAAACGGTATATGTTTTGCTTAGTATACGACGACGCTCGTATCGCTCGAAGAGGAGCGGGGAGAGCGGCGGGAGGTTATGGTAAGACAGAGTTCCTCGAGGGACTACTTCTGTTTTTATCCAACCGATTTCACTTAAGGTATTACCGTGTCGTCTTACTTGTTGAGATCCATTCCTTTTAAAGAAAATTCAAAGAGGACGCGTATATAGTGCATATATATGTATTTGGCTATGTTTCCATGCCAAACGAACTTAATACAGTTAAACAGTACGTGCATTTATATACATGTATAGTAATATAGTATGTGCACGTAGGGTGTATAATGTATACGTGTACACGGAACGCGCTTCGAGCTCGGATCTATAAATTTCCCAATGATTTAATTATGCGAATTTAAACCGTGGTGCGCGCGTGCATCTCTGTCAAAAGATAATAATATGTACACATTATAATAGTGCCCATAAAGCGTCTTCCGTCTCTCTCCATGTACACTTCCACTGAAATTACACGTTGCGAATTTGCAAACGAACAATAAATTTACTCGGGTATTATATTATTATTACACCGTGTACCAGTGCGCGAGCGCGTGTTACACCGATACGAGCTATAGCCTAGTTGGATAAGAGGTGTGCGGGTGGTTGGGGATTTCGGACACACTGTATACGTTTAAAAATGTATTGAATTGTTTGCTCCTGATTTGGAACTTTTTTTTTTTTTTTGTCACTGAATAGCCGTCTCGCGCGTCATAAGTTTATCGGATTGTACGCGCACGCGTGGGCGGATGATTCGCACCTTTACGGACGACACGCGTACCTACACTTGCGCCGTATTTTTTTTTGAAGCCACTTGACGAAGACGACGAAAAACGAAAACGAAAACAAAGGTCGTGTCCAGCAAACGACTGTATACGACAAATGTGTATAATATAGTGTGCGTGTCGACGGACCGCGGGGAAGGAAGAAGAGCGATATTTTTTTCTTAATATTATATTTGTGCTCATTTTTTTCTGGTTTAGTTTAGTTGATTCTTTGTTCGTTGCGTAGACGCTGCGGCGGCGCGGTGAAGAGGAGAATACGATGCCGTCATAATGTTGCCAAAAAGAATATTCGGCGCGGCAGGGAAGAGACCGCAGGGAACGACGTACTTTCAACAGAAAAAAAAGGTAATTTGAACCCAAAGGCGTTATCGTCAAAGATAAAATCGAAGGTCGTCGGCGTCGGCGGGGAGGTTGTAGAACGATTTAGCTCCCCCCCATCATCCAGTTACCGCACCTACATATATACATATATACCTATATATATGCTCGGCATAGTCTTTTCGGTGTAGGTACCTAGTCCACGTGCTTTGGAATTACTACACGATTTTCCCCCAACGCGTATATACATGTATACAAATACAGGGTGTCCCGCGAGCTTTCACTAATCGCAACAACATATTATTATTATCTACTCGCTCCTGTATGCGCACGATACAGAACGGAACACTACTCGTAAAATATTTGTTTTCAGCCGTTTTTTTCGTGCGCCCTGTACCGGTTGGCCCTAGAATTATAATTTACATTCAGTTTTCAAAGAATTTCTATGCGTGTTCACCGACGCCAGTCAAACTTCTGGAGGTTGAAGCAAAATACAGCATGGGGGAACAACACGATCGAAGAAATGACTGAAAATTGAAAAACAAAAACGTCAACAAGCTTATTAAATAATATCGCGCACATTTTGATATAATCGTAAGCGTTAAAAAATATAGTATAATATACGTAGGTATAACGATAAAAGGTCGAACAAAATATTACTTAAAATCCGAGGGAATGAGCTCAGCTCCCTTCGCCCGCCTTCCATATTTGAGCCTACATATATTTATATAAATGTATACACCGCGCGAGTAATCCTCTCATGACACCCTGTATACACGTAAAGGAGGTATGCCCTCACTATATTGCCCACCTACGCGGGCTAAAAACCGTTTGCGGCAATTTGTCGTGCGAAGACATGCGTTCGTGACTGTCCGTATCCATCCACCCGCAGTCCCTCCACCCCACGTCGGGTATTTCCATTTTTACCCTACACGAACTTCACCCTTTCCGCCGCACGTTACCGCCCATTGGACGACTATCTTTCGCTACTTTACGCGATCACCAATATATACACGTTATAAATCACGGAGCTGCGCGTGCGTGCTCCGTATTGCTGTACATCGTTATAATAATATGCGATCACATATTATTAAAGCAACCCACTGCAGGAGACAATACTCTGGCGTTTTATCAAGTACACCATGTTGCGCACTGCGTAACGATAAATGTTAAATGTACACTGTAAACTGATAACGCAAGTGGCACGCGTGATGCGTATTCAGACGGATTAACGCGCGATTATAATAGCTGCAGGGTCGGCCTGCGTATCAAAGGGTCCAAGCAGGATTTTTTCCCTGCACGGCCCAGTGACCTTAGAAAAACAAACAAAACAGAGAGAGCACTAACGTTATCTCTTATAATTTTTTTATTTTGAAATCTAGTAATGTGTATGAACGCATAAGTTTTATTTATATACATTTAAAATGTTATATCATTTTTAATGTAATGTCGAGTAATAATGCGACAAACCAATAACATTTATAGAATTGGTCGTTTTTGGTTCAGTAGATGAATTTGAATCGGCGTTGATTGTTCACACTATCGGCTATATCGTTTTCTATTGAAATTAACATGGATGGTGTGAGAATATTTAAACGCTCTTTCACAGGTTACTTGGGTTGATGGTGGACAGTAGTATCATGAGTACACAAGATATTAAAAAATAACGTAAATAGATAAATAGATTATTGAATAGCGCAGATTGTTTCGAAAGTTCTTGTATTAATACAATTTAATCGTTATCCTTTTCAGTCGTCTGTATTAATTGAACATGGTGCGACATGTATATGTTCATGTTTTGTCGTCAGTGAACGGAGGCCCCGAAAACTATAACACGATTAGCGCTCAGGCCGACCCTGAATAACTACGATGATGCGACATTACAGTTTTATAATAACATAAATAGACATGTACTATTGTTACACGTTCGCCGACGGTAATAATAATTTAACCGAGACGATCGTTTTTATTTTCTCTGTAACAAAATGTCGTCTGTCGCAAGCTGTTATCGTTAAAGATTCGGTCGTTCGTTGAAAAATAGGTACACCATAATATTATTACCCCGTTTGATCGATGGTGACGCACGATGTGAAATCCGATACCGAAAATATTTGCTCGTTTCAAGTCATCGACCACGATGGTCTAAACTCTAAGTTACCGTCTTCCGGGTGTGTACCGTCGGAAACACCATCTAAGCCGTCGTCCGCGTATTATTACGGTCTGCGCCCACCCCCGACACATATAGGATACTCGTAGGGCCGAGAAAGGCTCTCGAGAATTCGAGTTCGACGCGGCGTAGGACTAAGACAAACGACGCGAAAGACTTTTGTGAATAACATGATACTCACACGTAAAGTTATCATATATTATGAGACTACGATATACTTCGAGAGTTTATAGAATTTCATAGAACGCTTTTTGTACCTGATGATGATTTTTGAAATTGAAACCGGTCGTATGCTTCAGCACTTTTTCTACAATACTCAAGGCAATATTTATGTATTTCTATTTATGTTATTTATTGTTTATAAATTATTTATGCATTCAATAATAATCTTTGTTATTATTTAAGAGTATATATTAACCGTTAAACAAATATTTTTTTCATTTTATAAGGTGATTTCCGATCGAAAAACCGTGTCTTAATTCGTTTTTCAAAACAAACCTTTCATTTCAGTTCTTCGCGTACTTTGTTTTCGGGCTTGCTCAAAAGTAGTACATTATGTAGATCTCAAGTACTGCTTATATTGTTAAGTGCTACGCATTGGCCGCGCGGCGTTCGTTTTATTTTCGAGGAGGCATATTATATGTAAGTATATAATATACGTTGATAAGGTGTTGGTTTTTTTTTTTATTATACATACACTTATTGTTAACGTTTATACGCTAAGGCTTAATGATATTACGAACTTTGTGTTTCCCGCGTCTATACATGCTATATCACGTAGTTAAGACATCTGTGCTCGCAATTAATCCGGATTTAATACGAGCATAATATGTTGCCGCGCGCGTTGCACGATATATTATTATATTATATAATACCTAATGTTTAGCGAGCGCATTTTATGCCACCGATAATACTTTCGATTTCCCGTTGTTGCCGCGAACACGGAGACTTTGGCGAAATAATTTTATTCACGCGTCGTTAAGTTATATATGCTGCGTGTCGAGAGATTTAAAAAGTGCGAAACACCGTCGCGTCTTGGAACACCACCAAGTCCATACAGGTACAGGGTGTCCCAACGGGATCTACACAGAACGATATCTCCCGTGTTAATAGAGATAGTCAAAGTCTGTTTTTCTTTATGAGCATCTCCGGGCAGAGGACATTTTGTTGACAATAGTTGTATTGTATTGTACTGTGTATCGAGTGTTTTTATTAAAAAATAAGCCCACTCCGAAGATGGTGACTACGACGACGACGTCGTATTCGCGGGAACAATAAAGTTTTTTCGAAATCCAAAGATAATCATATAAACATGAGTTTTTTAAGTTCCTACCGCGGGATTCTCCGCGGGGTAGGAGTTTGCGAATTTGCGATTTACCGCCGCCGCCGCCACCACCGCCGCACAACGTAGTATTATTCGCGCGCCCCGATAAATCACACGGCGTTCACTTAATCCTTTTAAATTTCCAGCTCCGAAAGTAAAGGTACCTTAGGTGTTTACCTACATTATCGCGCCCACTATCGCGTGCGCGGTACACGCCTTACGCACGACCGATACAGTTGGAGTAACGCGAGCGAATAACGATTCTTCACGACATCGTGTAGGTACGATAATAATATTGTACACGCGATGATAATCATAGTACAGGCGCTAGGTGAATTGCATCCCATTTCCATAAAACTATAGGTGAATTGCGTCCCGGCCGTGCTTATCGGCGGTGGTATATAGGTGAATTGCGTCTCGGATGTAATTTGCCGATAGGCTCACTACCTATGCCCCGGTCGTAAAACCCTATACTTTTACAATATTTTTTCAACCTGTTTTTATGTTATGCAAATCGAAGGGGATGTTTTTTATCTATTATTTACTATGCATCGCTGCTCGTTTTAGATTCTGAGTGTAACTTTTTATCGTGAAGCGTGTTAATTTTTTTTTGTCCGTGCACACGATCTCTACCGCGAGGAGTTCTCCGATCATCACGACCATGGGAGATTATTGATAAGAAACGATGCTACGTGGTACTTAGAAGTACGGGACATTAATTGAATTTCTCAAAAAACTTTCAATCAAACCAGGCAACGTCTGTAGTATATTTTGTCACTCACTCGTTTGTTTTCCATGGTTACAATAGTTATTTCATAAGATATTCCTCATTAGTTTGTTATCCTATAAATATTGATCGTGGTGACCGGAACATACCTATATTATCGATAATATCGAATATTTATACTTGAATTTAAAAGATATTTCATAACATCTGATTCATTTTTTTCTACTTTTTTGCAAAATTTGAAACATTTGAAAAGTTCAACCTACCTTGGAGATTTGGTTTTAATTCTGTATCGATCATTTTTAGTAGTATTAAGTATAAACTGATCCACCCGACCTCTTTCACTCATAATCGTTTTTTCGAGAGCAATGGTACATTATTACCAACTAAGAATTTCGTCCGTTTTCGTTTTATTTTTAGCAACAACAATTTATACTTACAAAGTGTAGACAAGTTGTTAAATTTATTTTACAAAACCGTTATAACATATTATATTTGGTCCAAATAGAATAAAACAAATATAGTATATGCATATTTCAATTTGTTTTTCAATTGCAGTTCTGTTTGATCATGTATGGGAGGAATATATGCTTTCAGCTTTCGAGTCCTGAAATCCAATGAACGTATTGTTGTTACTCGATGATTAAGAATGGTTTCATACAGTACTACATCATTGTTTTGACTAAAATTGTCTTTGTTCACGTCTCCTTCGATGACTATTTGCATTATTTCTACTGGTGCACCGAAAGGCGAGTGTGATATTAGTGATTCTTCGAAATTATTTGTTTTAGAATACATTATTGGCATTCCAACATAATCCTACGACCTACACTAATTAATTAGAACATACAACAGTATTGGTATTTGGTACATGTGTTTCTGAAATCATTCTTCGATGATGAGCAAAGAAAACTTTTTAAATGTGGAATTCTTGCTACGTTGAGAAAATAATCTTGACAATCATTCAAACAATCATGGAATCGATTCAATGCGATTCAACCAAATCGGTACAACTTTTGTACCCGTTCGACGTTTTTGGGCATCCAAAACGAATAGCAGAGTGAGATTTCAATGTTCACAATTGGTACAGAAAAATGTACGTATAATACATTTAAATATAATTTGCGTATCAAATAAATTGATATCACACGTATAAAATATTTATGTACGCGTTAAGAAACAAGGCCGTATCGATGGTTCCTTCCAAAATATCGGCGAGTTTCATTAGAATATCGTACGAATATGTGAGGGAAAATTTCCATTCATTGTGTAACGTCTTCATTACGCACGAAAACAGTTCTTGTACAGTTAATAATATTTCCAATTATTTTAAAACTTACAGTGGTACTGTTATAATATAATACGGCTTACCCATAAGATATCGCTACGGCAGTAATACAAGGTCTATAGAACGTTATGGGTTTTATATTGTATTTAAAATGAATTATACGCTGTTACTCTACGTAACGACTGTGAAAATTAAACGCATAAATTGAATACAATATAAGTGATAAGAATTGATGTTTGAAAATTATTATTTTCAGGATCCAAAACCAGACGGATCAAAATAAAATACAAGCCTGGTACCTATATACATTATAAATATTGACTAAATCAAGTACTTGATCTCTTCCAACTCGGGAATTCTACATTTCCGAAAATTCTAAGCTTGATAAACATTTTCGTGATGACAGGCGTCCGATAAATTTTAAGTAATGATAATAAGCTTCTTTCAGTGTGTCTCTCGGTGCCATAGCGGACTACGCGCTTTCATTATATCGTAGAGTAAAACAACTCAGCACAATATGCTTCAAATAACTTACAAAACTTGTGTATTAAATATTTACTATACTATACGAATTATTTAGTAAAATCGAATTAGAAAAGTAACGTGAAAACTTCATATGACACACTGAATTTCTACAATATACGCGTCTCTTGGCGTATTAGATGTTTCTTAAAAATTAAACGGTTTCCCTAGTGACGACGCTGCTGGCGTGATGTATACGGTATTTGTACCCAAAATTAATTGTAGCCAATAGTTGTTCACACTGAAATACTTTCTTCCTGTTACAACGTATTACGTTCAACTGATAAAAGTGTAAAATATATAATTTTTTATATTCTAATCCAGTCCGTTTTCATAACGAGTAATTTGTTCTCTGTTAGAATTTCCTTTTTCAATCATTTTCGATTTTTATGTCTCTCCATTACTTCTTGTTTTTATACATATATCGGAGATACAAAATTACAAAATAAATCATTCAATTTCGAATAAAATGCATCACAATTCATAGCTGTTAGTTAGTTGTGCGGTTTGTTGTTGGCGCGAATTCAGCCCATAAATATGGAGGAAAATATATGCATCTGTATAAGTTAGATAATATACCATATGTGCACGAATAATCTGAATGATATTCACGTAAGTTGATTACTACTTCCGAATTGTAACCGGGACACGATATTCACCTATCGACAGAATGTACCGCGAACGCAACTTACCTACAACCAATTTATAATGAGGACGCAATTCACCTAGCTCCATATTATCAAGAATTTTTTTTCGGACGCAATTCGCTGTAGCGGCTTTCAATTGGGCGAAATTGTGTGTAACTTATGTACATCGTTCGGACGAAATTGATATGGTATTATGGTCACCTATTACTGCTTCCAATACATCTGGGCAATTTTTTATGTATTATTTGAGCGAAATTTACAGAGAATTAATAATAATAATATATGAAATCTAATGAAAATATGTTTTTTTATGTAAAAGAAACAGTCTCCTTCCTATTTCTAGAGACTTGGGATATCGAGACATACAAATGCGTTTATCACCATTACATTTTATTATGTGATTGGTAATTAGCTATAGGCTGGCGTGATATAATAAGAGTACTAACTATTATAAATTTAATACTCGGTATTGATTGTTACATCTTCAATGTTGACACGTGTTTCTTCTTCCGTGAAATATCAGTACATCTTCATGTAATACATTAAATATAAATTAACAAGATATTAAAAGAGCATTTATTTTTTATTTTTTCTATAAATTCGGCCAAAATATGACAGTCGTTAGTTTCTCGCCCAGACGTGAGCGCAGAACTCTGGTAAATTTTGAGTAATCCGTCCAAATTAATGACGCCCACTCGCCGAACGCGTAGTAGTACCTACCTGCACGGTCTACGCCACGACCGAGCGATATAGTTCAGATATTATACGTACGCGGATCAGACAGTTCCGGCGGAAGCGATGGACGTAGGTACCCATTACGTATTATACAGGGGGCACCGATATATTTTTGCACGGTTCGAGTTTCTCGAAAGCGTTTTCGTCGGGGTGGACATTAAGCGTGCACGATGATTAATTTGTGCCGCCGCGACGGTGGTGTACACGACGCGGAGTGTCGCAAGGATTTGCGAGTTCGCGGCGCTACGGCCGCGGGAAGGAGAGCGGAGAAAAAGGAAATTCCGAGAAGGGAAAAAAAAGACAACCTTCGCGTCCTGCAGTGTGCACGTACAGTATAGACCGCGTACATCCACTGATGGATAATCATCCGGTGGAAACCAATTTCTCTGCGGGTTCCGGCGGCGGTCGCCATGTGCGGCCGACCGAGCAGAACCGCGCGCGCCAACGATAGACGCGGGAAACGGGCCAAGACGAAGAGGATGGGAAAGGAAAGAGAGGAAAAAAAGTACAGCCCGGAAAACCAATGGGGTCTCAGGTGGCACATTTTATTTATATATATATATATATATAAATACATGCGTGTATGCGTGCGCAAAAGAGGTATAGTGCAAAACTTTTCGCCCAAATGTATGCAAATGACGTGATAAAACCGCACTATACTATACACACACACACACACACACACACACATAATATGTATACATAAGCAAATTTACATATTATATTATATACAGGGTGTTTCCGTAATAGTTGAGGTTAAGTTTATGATACCTACTAAGTTCGATTATTTAAAAAAAAAATAAACACTAAATTTGTAATTATTTCATCTTTTTTATTAATTGACAATAACACTAACCGTGTTAACTAATCAGGTACGCTAAACGACAGTAAATAAATGTCACAATCTTTGATCTTGCAGAGTTCTCGTACGAATCGCTATGTGACATCACATTTTTTGATACTGCAGACGAGTCGGGCGTGAAAAAAGCGCGACCAGCTCGAAATCAGTATCACGTATCGTTCGCACGAAGAGTTTGCTAGAAATGTCATACGAGTATTGTTTTTCACATTTTAAATAACGTAGTCGTAAAGATAACTGGATGGAACCCATGTTTTGAATTTCAATAAATAATATCAAAAAAATCACCATTGGGCCGCTCCGGAGAGCAAGCGTGTGGATTAGAGTATCCTCAATAATTTCAAAAACACCCTGTAATATATACGCGTGGTCCCGTAACGTGCGCTTGATATTTTATAACGTGCAGGTGCGTAACGCTCCGCGCGTATGAACATTTTCGTTTCCAGGACAGATAAAATTCGCCTACACAGAACGGCAGACGAATTTACGGTTGCAGCGCATGGCGACGTAGTTGAAATATTTAAATCGCGTGTGACATCAAACCGTGAATATATATATATATATATATATATACATACACACACACACACAAGTGTATTACCGCTTAATACACACGCGCGCCGTATGCCCTTTAACACGGCTGCAGGGTCGGTGTGCGTGCAAATCGCTTACAATACATGTATGTATATATTAGTAAAACTACGGCAGAGCGCACAATAATTAACAAAGTTTTTCTGCTGTGCAATTAATCAGCGAGTACACTTTTGCGCGCACCAGTAACCGTGTGTAATACACACCGTGTACACACGCGCACATATATACAACATACTGCAGTGACCGTGGTTTTAGAGTATATTATAATATCCTTTATATATTTATACGTTATAATACGGTTCTTCCGGTCGGTTGTGCCGTGCGTTGGTGTACACCCGTGTACATCGATGGGGCATATATTTTTTTTGTGAACGCAGACAACTGCTGCAGCAGCAGTGACTGACGTGTAGGCGCGAGTATTCGTATAACAGTCCCAGCACGGGGAGGGCATACCTTTCCCGGTAACGTTCAACACCGCGGTGACCCTAGAATATCGACGTTTCACGGTTTATTCTGTCGGAAAGCATCTGGGTAAGCAGTGGACGCGCCGCTTGTAAAAGACTCACGGATATAAGGTGATTTTTTAGACAAGCTCATCCCCTTTTTTTGCCGTAAGAGTACTATATTTAATTTTACGTTTTTTCGTTCAATGTTCAAGTGAGCATAATATAAACTATGTTTTCCACAATGGTTCTTTTTCATACCACCCTTAGTGATTCACCGTAGCGATATAACATTTTGTTTTTCAAATAGGAACACGTATTTTTTACGCAAACTATTATTAACGTAGTCAAAATTCGGACCAATGCTTTCGGAGTTATTCAAATTTAAAGTTGCGTATGAAAAAATTAAAATTCGCGTTATCTCGAATTAGTAAAAATCTGATGTAAAAACGCGAACAGTTCATTCGCTGATCTCGTGGTACGCATGATATAATAATAATAATAATAATATTTTAATATTGGACATCTTATATGTTTTACATTTAATTATAATCACGATCAAGTTAACGTGTATAATTTCCCAACTCGTCACTGTAAAACATAACATCTTATTGGTGAAATTTCTTTACTATAATACGAGTATGTGTAGGTATCTACGTAGTGCTTAAACGTTCACGAAGAGATGTATATTTTCGAAGGTCGACGCGATATATGTCAAAAAAATTACATACATATAATCACGATACGACGATGATGTATGTTACGTATATAACATAGAGAACGGTTTATTGAGAAACTACAGCTCTGCGCCGTTAAAGCTCGTAAAATCAATTTTATCGTTTGTATATGTAATATATAAATAAACTCGCATGATTTATTACTGCGGACCATATATATATGCGCGGGGGTAGGTTTCTTCTCATCCCGCCGTATATATTATAAAATATCCGTGCGTATACAAAAGCGCGTGTGCGCGCACGTGGGGAAGCGGCGAAAACCTCGTGGGTTTAAAATATTACATTTACCTATTGCTGTTTCGATTGTAAACGCGCCATACACAGTCTTTACGAAAGGTACGCATGACGATTTATACGTGCAATATATTTATTATGTATTACGATGTATATATGAATAGGTTTTTTTTAAATTATTGTTTTAAAGTAAAAACTCTAAAGCTCGCCGCTTTGAGGGTCCATAATGATTATTTCTAGTTCGAAAATAAAACGGTTGATCCGCGAAAGATATGTATTCTAGTATCTTAATATACCAACATAAAATGTGGGCATTCACCCCTGAATGACTGATTCATGATCAACGCACAGCCTAAACTATTATAGCTAACTACTTGACATTTTCAATACATGTTCGTATCATGGTCCAAGCGTATAATGAGAAAGGATTTTGACATTTTTTGATTTTAAAGGGTTGAAATGGGCAAAAAATAAAAAATATGTTAATGTTTTTGGAAAAACTATTAAAATGTATTTGTTAATTCGTGGGTTACCTTGGTAACTTGGATAAAAAAAGAGAAGAAAATGAGCAATGATCCAAAGGCAACCACCAATTGTAATGTGAAAATAAAATGTGACGTTCCGCAACAACAAAAAATTTATTGATATTTTGCACTGGAGTCAGTTGCAAACATTTTATATTTTCATATACTTATTTTATGAGAATTTTAACGAGAATATGAGGCAATACACTCGATCGAACGCTAATGGATTTGCGAAATAATTATAAGTTATTTGGAATTATTCTGCTGGCTGGCTGATGATTTTCACCAACGCTGCCAGTAATTAACACTTACTTGAAGTACATCGAATTTATGGACGTTCGTGAAAGCTCTCTACAAATTATCAACGAACATGCTAGTCGCGTTACGAAATGACGAATTGGCGGAAGTATTTTAAAAGCAATTAATATACATTGGCAACGGAAAAATTCCATTGATGCTTCCACTGGCCCCAATTTTTGTCAATTGACATCGTCGAAAGAACAATTGATCACGAAAGTGTTCCCGAATATTGGTGAAAATTATAAAAAAACATTCAATTATTGTTACCATTACCATAGTGACAACATGCCGTTTTATTTTGATTTATTTTGATTGTGTTATAAGATTTAGTGTAGAGTTCAGAATACTCTTTACTGCAATTTAAATGTTCTAAGCTAATTAATGTAACAATAATTTTAACTGACACGGCAACGACGGGTAACAACAGATATATCCTATAATCGATTGACCCATGTATGCAAAACCATCACTTGAGAGCGGCTCGCCGCTGATTCATTTTTTTGTTGTTTTCGTAATATTGTCTCTTTTAATGTAAACGTTCGTATTTGTTGGTCTCGGCCAAGACTGCTCCGTGCGAACCAGCTCGTATATGTTAAAATATTGTAACCGTAAATTTGTGTATTCGTTCGTCAAGATATTTGCTCGTCGAAAGATTAACGCGGTTTTATTAGGTTTCGATTTAACAAACTGTATACGATTTATTATCACTACCGTCGCACCCATAAAACATGACCTTTCGCGCGCGGACCACTTGACCGTCGGGTATTGAATTATAATATATGTAATAAATTTCTAGTGTATATTATCACGGTGTTCCTCGGCGTATACTAATATCGCACTGTTATGATTTACGGTGTTTGAAATGTTGTTTTATAATTTCCATAAAATGGTGTATATAATTCGCGCGAAACACACAAAAAAACAAAAAAAAAAAAACACCCACGTCCATAAACGCGAATTTTTCTAGTTAAAAATTACAGTTCAACCTTTATGCGTTCGATTGAGAATACTGTTTCCGTAATATAAATCGACTAGGATTGTATACGCACGTGCTGCATGTGCGATTAATCTCTGTTTCATAATCAAATATATAATTGCATACACTTTACAATACGCATTATCTTCACTTCCGCACGATTTCAGTAATAAAACATTGCACAATAGGTCGATGAAATGGCGTTTTGAAATGCACTTTATACACTGTGTGCGCATTGCACGATATATATATATATATATATATAAGCGTTTGTGCTAGAGAAGTTTCTAAAAAAGACGGTGTACGTACTTTCAGAGCGATAAATTAAAAACGCATTGAAATTATGGAATTGGATTCCGAACTTTGTACAAGTTTTCATACATATATATATATAAATAGCAGAACTAGAAAGTCTTGCTGCGGGTTTCTAGGCGAGACCTTAAGTTTCTCGACGAACGAAACTCCGCGACGAGCAATATATTATATTATTAAATCTTTCGCTAACGGACGAACGTTTCGCGCGCAAACAATAATTGATGATCGAAATTGAAAACCCGACGGGAAAAGCGTCACCGTGTGTAAATGGACGATATGAAAATCTGTGTACAGGTACCGCCGCCACGCCCGAAGTGGTAAATTCGCAAAGATCTATAATACTACAGGTTTAATTAGGTACGCGGGAACGGGAGAGAAATACGCGGTTTAATACAGCCGCCGTCTGCAAGGGTAGGTTATACTGCAGTGGCGTATTTCAGGAAATCTTAAAAAATTGTCTAAATAGTCTCAAATAATATAAACTATAGAGTAAAATACCCATACTACTTCTAATGTATGGTTTATGGTTTTAAAATTTAAAATAAAATATTTTTGCAATTCAAATGTTACTATGGATTTTTAATGTTGATATTTGTGATATGTAACTGATCCGCACCCCCACCCACAAAGGTTAAGAAACTAATATTATTGAAAATGTTTGCATCATCTGCTAATAATAGAATTTCAAAATGAGGAAGAACATCAGATGTATCGCATTTATAAAAAGACAAAATAATATAGGAAATAATATAGGTCTCCTTGGTTGGAAACACCAGGCATAACCAGGATTTGTTGAGAGAAATAATTTTTGTATCTCACCATTTGAGTACGGCCAGGAATAAAAAAGTAAGACCAAGATAAAAGTAGATTAGTTGTTTCATTTTCCATCCAAGTTTATATATTGAACTGTATTAAATATTATTATGTTACTTGTCAAAATAATAGCCCGGGTATTTTCTGCTCATCCGATGATTTTTCTGGATAAATATCGTTTAGCACTGCACATTATACCTATACTTTTGTTTACCCGGCGATTTAGCATACTATGTAAACATTAGGTGGTGATCAAAAACGTAAATAAACGTTAATTTTAGCAGATATTAAATTTAAGCCGACAAAGCGAATTAGTTGAGACTACGATGATAATCGTACAGGAAATCACATAAAACAAGGAGACGTAGAATCATGGAGAAGTGACGGGATTCAATAAATCCGGGTCGTCGATACGTGCAGTTTGACGATAAACCCGCAACGGTTCGGACGGTCACTTTTAATTAAATTAATAAGACAAATAAACTCGCAATACTTCACGACTTAATTTATTGTTATATCGTTACGCATGCGCGTGTGTGTGTGTGTGTGTGTACGCGCGTATGTTTGTGTACGTGTCATAGTTGTATTTATTTTAAGTACACACATGACGATATACATTTTTTTATTATTAAAAATACTTTTATTGATGTTTACAGTTTATATTTGTATAGCTCCTATAGGGTTTGACCAGGGCTAGCTGCGAAACCTAGATTTACTTGATTTGGTTTGGTTTACAATAATATGTACTTGTAAATTGTAACATCGAAGTGTGGTTTAACCGCAGACGAAACGACGCTTGAATATTTTCGTCAACGTTGATCGAAATCGATCCTAAACTATACTCATATGATATCTATGTACATCTCACACGTGGTCATTTTTGTCGTTTAAAAACGACAACGCGCTCCATATCCGGTCGCACCGATTTCCGTCGAATATATACCGCATAAGAATATCGTTTCCGGCGTTCGTGTTTTAACATTATAATGTTAAAGTGGACGGAATCCTTGTATGAAAAATTAAATATTGTTTTTTTTATCGAGGAGAAAGCTTCGACATCTATAAAAGGTCATTAGCTTAAAATATTACATAGGTTTACTTAATGATACATGTTTACATTTAAATGACTTTTAGAATAGGTTTTTTCAAATTATACTTGTATACTCGAGTTTGGGGCAAACCACGTACACATGTAGCTGGTTCAAGGTGCACTTTACGTTTTTACGCGTCCGATACGTGACTATGATTCTCGTGGGTACAATTAATATAATTATTGTATTGCGTGTATCCGTTGTAAGGATGCTGTTCGATTATGTTTTATTGTTCTTGATCCAATACGTACTCTGGTACCCAGAATATCACAGAATTTACGAAATAGATTCTGATATCTGTTCTGATAGCCAGGGTATTTTTTTGCAAGAATCGGACATTATTTTAACAAGTTTTTTTTACGTAGAAACGATATTTATTATGGAGTTTTGTTTGGCCAATTTTCGATTCGTGCGCTTGGTTTTTTTACACGTGCACTATTATTTAAAAATACCTATGCTCTGTCAACCTTAAAATGATTTTTCGAGTTGTCCGATATTTGTTTTGAAAGACACTAATTAGTAATAAGGAATTTTATAAATAATTAAATATTTAACAAGAAAATTGAAACGAAAAAAGAGAAAAAGTGCTAAAGTCGATGGAAATTCTTGTCATCGCATTAAATTCTCAATACTCTAAACATTCGAAATCAAAGATTAGTTCTCAAACCAAAAATCATTTGGATTATTTTTCTATAAATTATACCACTGGTCATGAGTCGAATACATACAATTGCGTACCACGTATATTAATATGATAATCAATAACATTAGCCAGATACTATAAGACATAAATATAAAATCTTTATGTAAAAATAGAATCGAGAACTCGGAATCTACTACAGGTACGTGAAAGTTTAATTGAAACTTGTACTTGTACAGATTTTGAATCGAATTGTATTTTTCCCAGCGAGAATCGGTGGAATTTAGTTTCAAATAATCGATGTGCAAACCCGTGCCTATATACAGGGTGTCCCACCGGCATTTACACAGAGCGATATTTCGCCCGTGTTAATAGAGATAGGCAAAACATAATTTTTTTAAAAATGGCTAAGACAATTTTACAGACAATTTTATTGACAATAGTGTGGTAAATACAACTGTATTATGAAAATAGTTAAAAAATTAACTTTTATCATTCAAATTTTGTGAAATTCGAAGATTTCGATGTGTCAACTTTCAGTTTTCACCAACTTTTTGATTTTTAATAATTTTTATAATTTACAAAGAAATAATGTAAATTTTTATCACCTTGTCATTTTTCTGATAAGTTTTGCTGATAATGTTATGACTATTTGAAATTGCGTAAATAGTACACTGTTTTCTTGCAAACTAAAAAAAAATATTAAATATCAAGAAATTAATGAAAACTGAAAGTTGAACCGTCGAAATTTTCGAAAAAAGAAGCCTTATAAAATGATGGCCGTCTTCGGACTTCACGAGAAGTTAATATAATTTATTAATAAAAATAATAAGTTAATTTTTTATCTTGTTTAATAAAACACTTATATGTACCAAACTATTGTCAACGAAATCGCCTTTCTCGGGGACGCTCATAAAAAATCAGAATTTGATTATCTCTATTAACACGGTAGATATCGCTCTGCAGTGTAAATCCCGGTGGGACACTCTGTAAAATATATATTACACATTTGTGTATAGCAATATAGTATAGTGGCGTAGTGGTCACTGGACGTGCGCAACATGCACGGCGTGAAGACACGCGGTCGGAATATTCACGTGTACATGTTATAACTTTATTATATACCATAAACTTGGTATTTGGTCAGACGCTGCAGTATAATAGTACAGTATAGTACGACGGCGAGTGTGTACGTGTGCGTGTGTGTGTGTGTGTCATATATATTTTAACCAAATGTGTATATATATATATATATACGGGGAAAAGGGAAACGCGGTACAAAAAAAACCAACAGAAAAAACAATTCGCAAACATGGCGTGCGACCCTCGTCGATCGGTTTAACTTTTCACAAACCGACTGTCTGCAACAGTGCGTGACCACCGGTTGTGTGCACGTATAGGACTTTATAATATATTTTATATATATGTGTGTGTAGTTTGACGGCAATAATAATATCTATCGGGTCGTTTCGACTTTCGAAGACGATATATTATAAACAGGCGGCGGCGGTGTCATCGATATATATGTACGTGTATACTTTACATACGCGTATACGTATAACTATATATTCTATATTGTTCGTTGAACTTTTCGCCTTTGTGCCGTCGTCGTCGTCGGTTTTACTGCCTCGCGGTGTGCGCAGCAGTTTTTTTTTCTTTTCCCGTGCGATCGCGTATAAAACTTCTTCGCTTTTATCGGCGTCGCATGTTCCATCCCTCTCTGTCATCCCCCTGCTCTTACCACTCTTTCTCTCTCTCCCTCCCTCCCTCTCTCTCTCTCTATCTCTCTCTCTATCTATCTTTCCCTCTTGTTTCCTCTCATTCTGTTCTCGCGCGTTGTCGTCCTCTCACTATACTGCTGCTGCTGCTGCTCTCATCGTCACAAGAATTATAATTTTTATTTTTTTCCGCTCGTTTCCCGAACCCCGGCCCACCCACCGTCACGCCTACGCGCGCGCCGTCACTATTCGTCCCCTCGGTCACAACAGCTATATTATCGTCAACAGAGAACAAAAACCGAGAGATAAAGAGCTATACCGCGACTGCTGCTGTTGCTGCCACTAGGGGAGTGAAAAAAAAAATGAAAAAAATTGCGGATAAGATCGAGAGTGAGATGTCAGGCTCGGCCGCCGCGGCGGCGGTAGGTATATAATATAATGTGTGTGTGTGTGTGTGTGCGTGATGGGGGAAACGGCGGCGGCGGCAGTGGAAAGGCGTTTGAAAAATGGTCAAAGTGGCAATCTCGCAAAAGGGTCGAATTAATGGCTGTTTGGGGTTGCACGACCCCATGCCATAAACAGCGCACCTATATACCCCCGCCTCCACCACCAGCAGTCGAAAGGGGTTGTGCGCCGAGAGAAGCCACCGCCGCCGAGATTTCTGCTCTCTCGCCGTTACAGTCATCGGCAGCGACAACGGCTGCGGCGGTGCGGCGGCGGCGGCGACGACGACAATTGTCTTGGAAGGTAATTGTTGCCAAAACCGCACGCGCATAAAATATTATCATCGTCGCGCTACACACCGCAAAAACGACTTGTTGACTGCCGGCAATTATATAGAGGAGTCGTCGACTACAATTCGCACGGGTATAATACGTATATACGCGGGTAGTTATGTACGGGCGGGGGTGGGGGGTGGGGGGGGGGTGGTCGGTTCTATATACTGTATACAGCAGGTCGTCGTCGGTTGGATCGCGATCGAGCGCGGTTCTCCTGCGTTCAGGCGTTCAGCATTGCGCATTTATCATTTATATCGTATACGAGCAAAATATGCGCATAAATACGAGCGCAGGCGCGCGCGTTCGTACGAGCCTTTTGGGATTTCCCGATGTGGCGTAAAATAAAAGACAACAGTAAAAGTCCCCCTTTACATTTATATATATTTACAAGCTTACTGTACCGCGTGTTCTTATTTCCGTTTTTTACAAGTTTCGCTCCGAAAATCGCCAATCGGTATAAGTACTCAAGGCCGAACAAAAATAAAGACTAATAATACACGTACGTTTTGCCCTAACGCGTAAAATCGCAATATTTTTCACGCCAACATTCATAGTACCTACTCAATGCGTGTACGATTTGTTGCGGAAGTTAATTTTTGGTCTCATTCGAGGGCTGGAGAAACGTATCTACACGTATCCCCCCTCCCCCACGGTTAGGTTTTGCCAATTTCTTTGAAACCGTATCCGCACAAATCGGTACGAATCGAGTGCCAAACGTGGGCGTGAGAAAATTGTGATTTTTCGCGGTGTAGGGGCTCGGATACGTGACTAACACACTGCGGTGTACGACGTGTACGGTTGTGCAGTACAACGTCCCCGACGTGAATGTTTTATCGATATTATCGCGCCCTACACACGTATAATAATAATATGCATACAGGTATTAGCCCGGGCACGACCTATACACGAACGATACGTTTTGTGAACTTTTTTTTTTTTCTTCCGCATAACGTATAACCGTAAAGCCGTTTACGACCGCGGAAAGTTTATCGACTGTGTACATATTATTATAATACAGAGGTGAAAAAAGAAAGGAAAAAACTAAGTCGATTAATTTTTTACCTGGTCCCGTTAATATATATACGTGTGTCGTGTATATTATTCTCAGACGGTTAGTATTATGATTCGGTTCCGAATCGACCCTGCGTAACATTGCGTTGAAAAAACGTATATATATTTCGGTGTGCAGGGGAAAAAAATAATATTCATCAATAATACTTCGTCGTCGACGCATTTTAACGAATCGATACGTTCATAAGTTATATGTTTACCAGTTCGAAAATGACGACCCGCGTAAATGATTCATTTGTCTTGTAACCGTTATTAATTAACACCGGAGTCGTATGAACTAATTTCCGTTCACGTATTGCACGCGCGAACGCGAGAGACTTTCGTACGAATCGGCATCCTGAACCACACACGCTGTACATGTGAGTATTTTTTTAATTTTTTTTTAACGCACGCACGCGTACATTTTGCGGTACTGAAATGTACGGTAACAATAACGGCCCGTAGGTAATATCTCTCCGGCACGCGCGTTTGCCGTGACGCGTTTCCGCGGTAAACGTAAACACGGCGCGGCGGCGGTTCGGTCGGTTGTTCGCGAAACGTTGAAGTGCGCGGGCGGTCGTGTAACCGAAAAGGATTAGCGCACTTCACGGGACTCTTTGTTTGCAGCCGGTCCCCGCGAGTTTATGACGCGCACTCCCGGGGTACAACACGCCGATCCGCTTTGGCCCTCGCGGTAACGTAGTTTAACCCGTAGGTACATCAGATGTTGACTCCGCGCGTAAACGAGAAAAGATTACTAAGAAAGGCGGCAATAATATCAGTATCATAAGTTACGAGACGTGTCAAAGGGTAATCAATACAACGTGTAACTGCATTAAGTCAAACGTTCTGCTGCATGACAGAGACAAACAGAGAAAATACCTGCTGTACGAATAATTCATAAATAAATATCTATATGATGATGAAGCCTATACCGTTACAATATAGTAAAACGGTAATAGTAAACGAAATAATAGCGTAATGCGAGCCCATATATTGTGTACGTATACTAGTGTATAGCTTACACTATTATAATATAGTATATGTCCTGTTTACACGCGCGTACTGAAGACTACAAATGCGTGTACTGTAATACGCAACAAAAGGATCTATTTGATGTTTGCATAATAATAACAAACTGCAACACATAGAACACGAGTGCATCGGTGCACACCCGTGGACGTACTGTGAATATTTTACGACTTAAAGGCATATTGCCCGCAGTGGTGTAGTAAACAGTAATAACTAGTAAGTAATAACTAATACGAGCGAACGGGTACTCAAGGAAATTATTTAGTACCTTTGTAGCGCTCGTGCGCGCTAATATAGATTTACATAATTTACTACATATTTTCAGTTTAGCGTGTCGAACCATTTGTGCGAGTTTATACGTTTTAAATCCATGATTGGTTGCTCGTTTTTAGAAAAAAAGGTTGTACATGATTTGAGAACCAATGTGGCCATATGATTTTCACAATAGTTTGAATATCTCGAGTCCAACATGAATATTCATGTACATGTTTAATACATTCTACAAAACTCAATTCTTGGTAGGCAAGTCGTCGTCGTCGTCGTCGTCGTCATGCACCATTTTCACACAAACAACCACACGCTCACACATGCACACGGACACACACTTTACAATTTTAAATCATAATTCAATTTTAAAATTATTTTATTGCGCGGCGATTATTTAAATATTCAGAATGTAGTACGATACAATTGTGTGTGTGTGCTCTACACAGTATTTTCATTGACCTTCGACACGTTGGCACTTTTGTTATAATTTAAGTTTTTTGAACAAGTGCATTTACGGAATTAGTTGTCGTGCAATGAAAATCTGATTACGACAAAAATCTGTAGACTATAATATACAGCCGAGCCGTGCGCACGTAAGTACCTTTCAGTGTATAGTACTACGATGAGCGTGTTTCTTGCAATTGTTATAAAACTGTGTGTAGACTATGCCAGTGGTGTCCAACGTTTTGGAAGGATTGGGCCACATGATGCGAGTAGGAACTGTCGTGGACCACTTACATTTTTATAATCATACATTTTACCAATATATTGTAGTAATACATTTTTGTAGTTTTACCGCAGCGAACGGCGAGTAGATATATTTTTAAAATATTACGTTTATTTATAATTGAATGAAGAAAATAATATTAAAATAACAACAAATCCAATAACACATTCATACTATACCTACTTACTATTCAATTACTTTAAATGTTTAAGTTTATTTTGTTCTAAATACGCTGTTCTTAAAATAATTGTTTTCTCAAAACATGTATAGTTAACCTAATAAGGGCCGCATTAAAATCTTCCGCGGACCGCGGGTTGCGGACACCCTTGAATTATACTGTATGGATATGGCGGTGTACTTTGGCATTGTTATGAGGTATAATGTATAGTATACACGTTAAAACACGAAGCGATGTGACGTGCGTAGCAGTAAAATACGCAAAGATATACCATCACAAACGGCACGTCGAATCAGGCGTTCGCGGCGCACGGCTTTCGACGGACAGAATTTTGCATTTTTCGCACTTGAGAAATTTTCGATTACGACCACGTGAAATATTAAACTTAAGCATAATATAATATACATGTACGTATAATACAATATACGCGCGTACAGATACTCATGCGCCTGTTGGGGCGTTGACGGCTTAAGTGGCCTTGGCTGACTTCCTTCCGGCCTATAATACCACCGCCGCAGTCGGTGCACTATAACGGCGTCGTCGCAATCGCGTGTGTCAACGCACGTGCTAGGTTTCTTCTGGTATATACGTTCCCTGTACACGGTCGCACACACGCACGCACGTATATGCCGCCTGTTGTCCGGCGTTTCCTCTCTCGGCCATATAGCTTCAGGACATTCGATACAGAGTATAGTGGCGGGCTGATCGATGACAACGTCGACCGCGCGATAACACGAGCGCTGTCGTGAGGGGAAAAAGAAATCGAGATTTTGTTTTAAAACGGAACGACCGTGTGTATGTGAATACGTGTGTGTGTGTGTGTGTGTGGTCACTGCTATATTTGTCGATATAGTTTGCAGATAAAGTTTTTTTTCCTCTTCAAAAACACATAAATCCCACAACCTTGACTCGTCCTCGCAGGCGATTAAATCGCCAGTTCCCCGCCGCCGTATAGAGCTTTTAATGCTTTTACCCGCAAATATACACGTGCGGTGGTAGAATATATATATATATTTATCGTATGAAAGGGACGCGCGATATTTAGTCCGATTTCGATACTGCAGTGTATGGACTGACGGTATGATAATATTATAATAGCGCACTCGACGCATATTATACTAGAACGAATAAGTTGCTAAATATATAGGTACGTCGTTTCTCTATCGAATAAAATTCCCGTGTATGTCCGCAAAGGACGAACGCCATCGTTTTTAATATGCATTGTGCAACGCGTACTCCTGTATTCATATATATATATATATATATATATATATATATATATATATATATGGTTCAGCTTGCATGCAGATGATGCGATCGCTACATCTAGTGCATCGATGCATTATTACAAAAAGATTATTATATAAACATATGCGCGCACAGTATATATTTGCGAGTATGATATATACACTATATTATGTACTATGATCGTATTATTATTATTATTATTATTATTATTATGACTACTATTATATTTGAACACGGACAATGTTTTGAGCGTGATATACGCGAGTACCTATAGATATAATCTGCATCACATACGCAGTGTATATTACCAAACTAGATGTATATTAATCGTATGATTTGATAAAAAAAGAAATAATATTAAAAACGCTGGTTATTCAGTGCTTTTACGCGAACGGCGAAAATCCCATTATTGGAAATTACCGCGTTAACGACGATGGTATTAAAGGTAATAAAGTATAAGCTTGCACACACACAAACGCACATTCACATAGTCACATGTACATATTATACGCGAGCAGTCGATCGACCGACCACGCAGTATACAGAGGTACATTCAATAAACGTGTCATTATAATACCTACATTTCCGCCCCTACATCATATAATGACATTATTCGTTCTGTACAGGCGGGTAGTTTATTTGTGTATACATACATAAAGGTATACGCGCCTACCTCACACACATTTATAACAATATTAACTCAAAACTAGGCTAACGGTGCCAGCGTGAGCATAATATTATTATAATGTCGAATGCGTATAACAGCGTCGAAACGAATATCGTTTCCAGTAGATCGTATCTGATAAAAAAAAACAAACACGCTCCAGACATTTGTTTCGTAATGATGAATAAATATGCAGAATTTTTACTCTTTAACGAAAACTAGTATATCGCTACACGTGTGTTCCGAAAGTCATGAACACGGTTAATCTTGTGGCTTATGCGATGAATAATGACTGTGAAAAATACGCTTTAATTTTTTCTCGTATAATATAAATAACTGGAGGAGTCTTAATGATACTTGAAAAGTGGCAATAGGTAAGTGACAAATTTTTGAACAATTTTTGGAATGAACTACAGTATGATTAGTGTAAAATATTAAGCACAATTTTTCAACGGAAATATGGAATGTCTTACATAAGTAATTTAGTGTGACTAGCAACTTTTAAACATATTTTATTTTCATATTCTCATATACTATATAACAAACAAATTACCGTAATAATATCAGTATGTCTATCAGTTACAATGAGCCAGGAGTCAGAACACGGATGATGGTTTGTGTGCGAGTGACAACTATATTATGGCATTATAGACGTTGTTGAAGTTAGAAAATATCCGGGAGTGATAAGCATTTATAAATGTTAATATTAAACTGCTTATAGGTAGACACAAGACTAATTTCGTAGACTTTAAAATTTCATGACTAAATCACCAAAATATTTTACCAATCACACGTCACATGGTTTACACGTTATTATTTTTAATAATTAAATATCTATAGTCCCTATAATACATTTTGAACACTTGTTTTATTAATGTGTACCTACTTTAAATTATTTCAGACACATAATTGGTCATCACTCATCAGTGTCGGATTCAGGTTGGGGTGCACCTATAAAATATAAATTATAGGCCAATTGTAAAAAAAAAAAAACGAACGAACGTCTAAAAAGTAACAGTCTATATATTATGTATATTTCGAAAATAAATCAAGGGCCTTTTTAAACGGTATACTTCCGTTAAAATACAAAGGCGTATTATATATAATATTACTATCATATATAATATCAGTAATTCAATAATTAATTCGGAAAATTAATTTTATTTAAGTACGAGTATAGCGAAATCCAAATAACCTCCTGAAAATATATCGACCCCGTGGTGCAATGCGCCACTGCTTGCACTCCCGCGGTAAATCCTGCAGCTGTGCAATACATCCCTTACTTTCCCGACTCTGAAGGACACTATTTTAAGAGATTCACTGTATACCATGTGCCTATTTACTGGTATGGTGCGCAAACAGTTATTTAATGTATTATTTCTCATAAATTCAAGCTGGATAGAACGCATATAGTTAAGCGTATTAAAAGCAGAAAACTTGAAGAATTCGTCCGAAAACAATTATGCTACGTTATGCGAACATATTTATATGATAACTACACCTGTAATTGTGACTATAGTAGCCTAAAATTTAAACCAATCCATAACCGAATATGAAATTTTTGAGTAAATATTACTTTTTTTTCTCGCCCTGATTATAGGTACACGATGTATTGTGATACACGCATGGTTTAAATACGTCGCTTATGGCGTGGACTTTAGAGGACATCTGTTTGGAGGGGGTAAGGGAGAACATTTGTTGGCGAACGCTCGAGGCGAAAGCGGGCGATTTTTTCAATACGTTTTTTTCGCTTATATTATAATGAACATTGTTAATGGATATAATATTATGATGTAGTAATATATTATGCGCATGTTTGAGATTAGCAAAAAATGAAGTATACACAGAAAGATGGCGTACACTCGTAGCCCGGGGACCCCGAAATCCTAAATGTGGTAACTAATTATGTAATAAGGATACAATATAGGTTACTAATGTATTCCATACATTTTTTTATCGAGAGAACGCGGTTGGTCGAAACTTGAAACCACTTAAAACTGAATAGTATGTGTGTGTGTGTGTGTGTGTGTGTGTGTGTGTGTGTGTGTATGCAGTTTGGGTACTTAAATAATATTGTTCGAAATGAAAAGTTACGTTATTTTAATTACCGCAGCACGTATACAATATTATACACACGCGATTATAATATACGATCACGAACGTTGTATTAGGTTTGCCACATTGGATATTTGAGCTTCGGCTGTCGCGATTCCTCGTACACAGTCGTCTCGAAACTCTCAAAACAACAGTTTTATACCACAAATACGTTCACGCGTTACATGCAACGGCGATTTAATTTTTAATTTTAAGGTAATAATATTTAATATTCTTTTTGTGAAAGGTAGTGAGGTACGCATGTTACCGTGTATATCCATAACCACATGCATGTCAATCATATCATTATATATAAGAGTTATACTCTTTTGGAGCAAGAAAGGACGTCGCGTCGTCCCAAAATATTCAGGCTGCATAACCGCAGGTATTTTTACAATTTGGAACAAAGGAAATTTATATTTTTAAATTCTGTATACTACTTAAAAAATTTTCAACGGATCGGCTTCTATTGGTTTATTTTAGAAATCTCTTATTCCTCAACAACAACAAAATGTATAGATTTCGTCAAAAAAAAAAAAAAATCATTCGGAAACGATCGATTCTCGATGCAATGTATAATTTTATTACGGTTAAAAGTGTATTGCCTATTTAGCTTCTTCACATAACAGGTTCTATATGTAATGTGCATAAACCGAGGTAGTTTAATATAGTTGTGCGCATATATATATATATATATAGTTACGATTCAAAACTAACTAGAGGAAAAAAAATCGAACTTGGTTAATATTCTGTAAGCTGGTCATTTTTGCAGTCACGTAGAAACTGATTTTTAAGACAAGCGTGCGAATACCTCGGAGTGATCACTGATGATGCCTACTAAATATTAAGACAAATTTATAATCGGGCGCGATCAATTATTACATAATAGTATTCGCATATCCGTATACCAAACCGAGGGCAGATTAACATCATAGGTGTGTCCCAGACCTCCATGGCTGGGGTGGCCATTTATATAATTTAAGTGTTCTACTTACTTCAGCGATCTACATTTGTGACTTATTTTTTGTTGTATGGCAATTACTTAGCACCTGGAATTTTTCACCCCGCAAAATTGATGATTATCTTGATCTTAAGATTCGTTTCCTGTGCTATTACAACATTTATAACTAATCATTGAGGCCAATCAACTAATGTGCTACTTATTAACAAAACAAACCGGCATTCTTCACAAAAACCACGGTCCACGGTTGTTGAAGTTATCTACGTGTTACAATAATTGTGGTCGTGACGAAAACTCGTTGACATTAATCAAATTTCTTATCGATCACCTACTATTATTAACCATGGTATGTTAAAAGCCAATCAGAAAATATGACCACAGAATTTATGTTATCTGTGGTACAATGTTTAATATATTGATAATGAATATTTTAAAATATTAGACAAACTGATAGCTGTTTAAAGTTTATAGTTTTAACCACGGTGGATTTTTAGCCAAGAGGCCAAGAATTAAGTCACTGGGGAGGCCGGTGCCCACCCTGTCACCCCCGTGGCCACGCTTATGATTAACACTACTTCCTGCAGCAACATAATTACCAAAATTATCACTGGAAACGGTGCACATGTTTTGAAATGCGCGTTTCATCGAAGTTCGATGGAAGCAATTCAACTGCAGTGCCTATAGAGAATGTGCCACCGGGATTTACACAGAGCGATATCCCAACCGTGTTAATAAAGATCATATTCCATTTTATTTTTTTATATTAGCATCCCTGGGCAAAAGGCAATTTTGCTGACAATATTTTAGTAAATATAAGAATATTATAGAAGTTAAACAATTAACACTTTAGTTTGTGATTTTTGTGAAATTCCAAGAGAGCCATTTTTTTTTCTGAAAATGTCGACGGTCCAACTTTCAATTTCCGTTGGATTCATGATTGAAGGTTGAACCGTCAACATTTTCAGAAAAATAAGTCCTGTAAGATGGCTATCCAAGAATTTCACAAAAATTATAAAATCAAAAGTTAATTTTTAACATGATACACTAATATTTACCAAACTAGTTGTCGACAAAAACACCTTTATCCTGGAACGCTCATAAAAAAAAAATAATATAATTTGATTATCTCTATTAATACGGGAGATATCGCTGTGTGTAAATCCCGGCGGGACACCCTGTATATACACACAGCTGATGCATTATAATATATTGCTCAACCGATAATATTGAAATTCGGTCGGATGATTCGTTCGGACTCGAGATACGGCTCCGATGACGGGTGAACTAGTTATAATAATATGTACCTACTCGGTACTACACATATTATATGTAACTATCCTGGCACGAGAACGTTCCCGGTGAATAAACGACACGTGCTTGATAATACGATTCGACTATGTCCGGATGGTTCAGCTAGAGGACTTACAGTCGTGAGTACCTACTTACTATTTCAACTACTACCCCTACGGTATCCGTATGCGGTGTATTATAATGTGCCTGCCTAAACCTAATTATTGAACGAGACGCAGCGACGAGCGATGCGCTGCCCCGGACGATTTCGCCGAATTAAAAAACTCCCGTACAACGGGCGCTTCTATTGTGTCCGTGCAGCAGCGAGCGAACAGGCGGTACCAGACCTTCGTGGCCGGGTGCCAAGCAAATAATACAACTGCTACCGATGATGGATTAAATTGTAATAATATGTAATATAATAGATTTAATGTAAGGTCGCCTTTGGAAAATATTTTTTAAAGGGGAGCAAGAATTCGCAGGGGACAAGGGTGGATACAGTGGTCCTGAACGGGGGGGGGAGCAATATATATAAGTTCATAAAATAAATTAACTTAAATAGCCACAGGAATCGCCTTATTATTGATCGACATAAAAATTAGTTATGTACAAAAATCTTTCGTACTGACGACAGAAATACTGGTGATGGATCTTACATTGTTTTAGAACGCACCAACTTTTAATTTTGAATATAAACTTAACTAAAATTGAAATTAATACCTATTAAACCGTATCAAAGATAAAAAAAAGCATTTTGATGAACTTTTAAATCACTTTTTTGTATCCGCCCTTGAGGGGGGGGAATCTGCATACTCTGCCACCCCCGTAGTAACGCCTGTGTAAGCATCCGCGATCCGGCTGCACTGCGCGACGCTTTCGATATTTTGAGGTTCTGGTCGAAAAACAATGTCGCCGTTCGCGCACTGATAACCGTAATCGTTCCGTGTTGCAGTTGTCCGCGTCCGTGCCGTAGATTACGACTGATTATCTTGAAATTCAAACGGTCGGACGTAAACTTTATCGCTCCTACGGCCGTGATGTCAACTGTCGTCCGTTGAACACTCGCATCGCATCCTCGTGGCGCCCGACGACGAGACGCGGCCATGACGAAACCCAGACGTTCCGCGGGACCGGCCATCAAGTACCGGTCGTGCGACGCTTGCCGGTCGACGCTGTACTTCACCGACTTGGAAGCGCATTTCTCGGGCCCGTGTCCGCCGGCCCCGGGGAACTGGTCGCACGCGCACGTCAACGACCGCCGCCTCTACTCGTTCGCCAAGCTGTACACGAAAGGTTTGGTGCACACATTATTCTATCGTTCTCCGAATGGCCGTTTCCTAACCGCGCCGACACCGTGTTACAGACGACGAGTACTTGGTGGGCAACGACAACGTGGTCGTGCCCATCGCCGCGATCCAGCTGTGCGGCTTCGCGCTCGGCGAGCCGGTCGTCGTCAAGAGCGGGTCCAAGACATTTGTCAAACACATCTGGCCGTCGGACGATTTGCCACTGTCCAGCGTGTACTTCTCCAAAGAAGGTTGGTCAACATTGCTTCGCACAGGTTAGGTTCCTTCCTTCAGCCGCATCATTCATTTCTGATTCGTTTACAGTGTTAATGAACGAGTTTGGTCAGCTGGAGCATGTGTCCATCGAGCGTTTTACCGTCCCCCCTAGCGAAGCGCACAATGTCGAAATTCGCCTGATGGACGGTGATCAGCTGCCAGATGGTGAATTTGAACGGCAACTGTTAACCCACATCTCTAATATGTATGAAGGGCGATTCATCAAACGGACTGATTTCTTATGTTTTGAATTCTATGGACGTAGTCTTTTTATTGAAGTGTCCAAGATCAATACTTTTCCAGATATTGAACTTAATGATAAAATGCAAAATATGAATTTAAACGATGAGCTGTTTTTCCATATTTCATCTTCTACCACATGGAGTATAAAAAATGATCATAGAAATGATAACATTTTGTACCCTTTGTCTAATGTTGGTGGATTATCAGATGTTTATGAAAAAATAATGAAAACGATACAAAATACAAAGTATCAAAGTAAATATCGCTAAAACATTTGTTCTTTGATTTGTGTCTAATGTACATTTTTGTTTTAGATATGTGTGGCATTCTCTTACATGGTATTTCAGGGACTGGAAAAACATTATTAGCAAAAACAATAGCGTATTCATCAAAAAGACATGTGGTCGAAATTAAAGGTTGGGAAATTTTAAACAAGATTTATGGCCAGTCTGAAGCAAAATTAAAATTATTTTTTGAAGAAGCAATTATCAATTCCCCTAGTGTTATCCTAATTGATAGACTTGAAACATTAAGTAAATCAAATGATTCTTCTGATCTAGAAAGAAGAATTATAAATACATTACAGACGCTTTTTGATTTTTTGAAATCTTCAAAACATCATGGGGTTGCTATATTAGGCACTACTAGCAATTTGAGTTCTGTAGATAGCAATTTGCGCAGACCAGGAAGGTTTGTACTACTACTAATAAGTTTGAATAATTTTACTTCAGTTAATCATTGATTGTTTTTATTTCAGATTTGATTATGAGATTGAATTACCTGTTCCTAATGAATTGCAACGTAAAGATATTTTAACAAAACAATTATCTACCATTCAACAAGAAAAAGAAATTAATGAAACAGAAATTATTTCTATTGCATATCGAGCTCAAGGATTTGTGGGTGCTGATTTATTAGCTGTAGTGAACCATGCACTCACAGAAGCAGCGGTGAATGATGAAAATATTAGTTATAAACATCTTTGCACGGCTCTTTCTCAAGTGAAACCTTCAGCCATTAAAGAAGTTATGGTTCAAGTGCCAAACGTGAGTTTTTCCTATTGTTAACTATTATTTGATCATTTTCAATAGTTTTAACTAATTTGATTATTTCTATAGGTCAAATGGACAGACATTGGTGGTCAAGATGATATAAAATTAAAACTAAAGCAAGTCGTCGAATGGCCCCTTAAACACCCGGAAGCTTTCAAGCGCATGGGCATCACTCCTCCTCGTGGAGTATTGTTGTACGGACCTCCTGGTTGTTCTAAAACAATGATTGCCAAAGCTGTGGCAACAGAGAGTCACTTCAATTTTATTTCAGTTAAAGGACCTGAACTGTTCAATAAATATGTTGGAGAATCTGAACGTGCTGTCCGTGAAACCTTTATGAGAGCTAGGAGTGTGGCTCCTTGTGTTGTATTTTTTGACGAGTTGGATGGGTTAGCTGGTGAAAGAGGTGTAGGAGACAGTGGGTCTAGTGGAGTTCACTCTAGAGTCTTAGCACAATTATTGACCGAACTGGATGGTGTTCAACCTCTAGGAAATGTTACTATTTTGGCTGCAACCAACAGGCCAGATCTTATTGATTCTGTAATTTAACACCCACAATTTGTTTAAACAAGAAATAACAAACCATTACATTTTTCTAGGCTCTTCTGAGACCAGGGAGATTAGACCGTAAAGTTTATGTTCCATTACCAAATGAAACTACCCGCTTAGAGATATTAAAATTAAAACTTTCTAAGATGCCAATATCATCTAATGTAGATATCAATAAGTTGGTTGAGCTTACTGAAAACTATTCTGGCGCAGAAGTAAGTTTTAAAATATTTATTATTATAATAGTCAAAAATAATACATTATTAATATTTTTATTAAAAGGTAATATCAATCTGCAATGAAGCTTCATTAAAAGCTATGGAAGAAGATATAAATGCAGATAAAGTTGAAATGCGTCACTTTGAAGTATCACTTCAATCATTATTACCCCAGACTCCACTATGGTTATTAAAAATATATGAGAAATTTTCTGGAATACAAAGGTAACAAAATAATTTTAATTTATTGAAAATTAATTTTTTAGAAATAATTTAATGATGCTTATATTATTAACCTAACAAATCATGAAACACTGTGACAGAGGGAAGGGAATCTAGACTACATTAATGGAATGTCCTTCACTTTGGTAGTCAACAACATTTTTTCAGTCGAATTTGTCTCTCAATTTTGCTTTGAATAGTACAGGTAGTAACGACAGGCTAGCAAATGTTCCTAAGAGTAATACAGAAGACCATGACCATGAGTTTGAAGTAGAAGTAAGCTCATGTAGAGTTTGTCCAGCTTGCACAGCTAATACCGAAGGCACTGCAACTCCTATAATTAAAAATCCATGTTCATAAGATCATATCAAAACAGAAAATACATTTTTATATTAAAATTAGACTTAATTAATTATAAATTATTTTAATTGTTGATATGGGCTACCAAATATGAAGGGGAAGGATAAAAATATTTCTCATGTATTTTTATACTTATTTCATATAATAAATTACAATTTCATACTGTTTTTCTAGGGGGTACCAGACCTATGGGCGCCCATGATTGTTGACACAATTCATGATATAAAATTGACAAAGAAACGTATTTTAAATCCAAGCAATTATAAAGTACAAATAACAGTTCATTGAAATAATTTTATAACATACTCATTGACTTGATTTTATTTAAAGAAAGAAAAAAAAATATATTTTCAATGTTAAATTTAGTTAGAAGTATATAGTTTGTACGTTAAAAAAGAAAATAATTACCGAAAAATGTTCCTAACCAAAATGGTATAACTGGCACATCGACTAAAGGTGCGCACACATTTATAAACCAATTAGGCAAAAATGGAGTTATTCGCAGAAACATTATGTAACTGAACATATTGTCATTGTGTTTTTTCACCTGAAAAATATGCCATTGTTTGATACATAATGAAACTAATAGTATACAGACTTTCACTTACTAATTTTGCATACGACTTGATTCTATCAGGAAAATATCTGTAAGCTAATCGTCTTCCAATTGTCATGGATAATAGGTAGCAAAATGAAGCGCCCATTGCTGAACATACGCATATGATTGTTAATGCTAATAAAAATGGGTATAGAAAACCGCATAATATTGATAATGAAATTGAACCAGGTATTGCAAATGTTTGCAAACTAATTCAATTAATAGTCAAGGTAAAAATAATATTAATTAAATGTGTAATTGCAATTAAACTTAAATATATTCAAAGGATACAATATGTAGCAGAAGAAAATTGACATGAATACTTGAGTATAATATGTATCCTTGTAATGTTCCAAAACTTTGCCCAAATTTTGGGCATCTTTGATATTAAACGGGAGCTTAATGTATTGTTTTTCCTCACTTAAAAAAAATACATAATTTTTGTGAACATGAGATTGAATTAGAGTCAGGAAGTTATTACTCACTCTGTCATGTGCGGGAAGCTATAATACAAATAACCTAAAATCACTAATGATGATATAAATATGGCCACCAGAATGATTACTGCTTTTGTAGTGGACATAGTTTGGTCATGATCAATCTTTGTTTCCGTTATCTGTGCTGCGTTGTCCATTGTAGACTCTGTAATAAGACCATAACAACCATTTTTTAGCTGAATAAATTCTTCTTTGTTTCAGATGAACAAATTTGACTGTTATCCTGATATCAACCGAAAACGGTTCAGCAATAGGATTCAAAGAGCTATTAGTAGTTAACTGTTATTACGTGTGTCAAACGTTGTTGATGTTTGTTAATTTAATACTATACATTGTTATTACCATATTCATTTTGCACATCTTGATCCACCACAGCCATGTCCATTATAACCTTTTTATTATATATTTTGTTTTCTTCTAACTCTATTGTCGTTCTGTTTAACCCGGTCACCGAGAGATTTCAAGGATCTGTTGAAGAAAGAAAACGATTATTTGCGAACGGATAACATGACAATAGTGTAGTCGTTCCGTGAACCGTGTGTAGAATTTCCGCGTATCACGACATCGGGCATTACAAGCTTTGCTCGCGAGCAAACGAGTGGATGTAATATTATTTTATTCAGTATTGCAGTATAATGTGACCAAATTATGTGAAACGTGATAAGGCGGACGGTGACGACGACGTTATCATCGTCGACGCGTACTCGCCCGACCCGACGGCGCGGAACGCGGCCGAGACTCAGCGGTCTCGCGTACCAGGCCGTACGGCGGCGCGCCGTTATCACACAATTGATCTGCTGTTATCGCGCGGAGTGAAAACAACATTTTTCTCGTTTGTCGGAGGAATTTGCTCCCGTTGCGCCTTCACGTATCCAACGGTGGTGTTCGCAGTGTGCTCGAGGAACGTTCGGCGAGAAAGAAAAGAACGGTCGCGCACATGTCTGTACTGCAAACGTGCGCCATGATCCGACGGACAGCGAATGCTCTGCCGATCAACTGCTACCAGAGGACTTGGTGTTCGACCAAAGCGGCAGCAGCATCAGCACCGGCGGGTGAGCTAACGCGGCACAACGTCTCGGTCCCTTTCGCATAAAAATCCGTAGGTAGCCCCAGGGACGGTTCGCCGTTGCGATTCCGTCGTCCGATACCAGCCGCAGCAGTTGACGGGTCGTAAAAAAAATCACGTTCATCGAATTGATAGAAACCTGGTTCTAAAAAACTGCAAACGTGCAATTGAAATACACTTTTCTTTAATTGCGTGGAAAACTTTTTTCCTCGCCGATTTGAAATAATCGTTTGCTTGAATGCCTTCTCCACATCCCGCATTGTAGACAAATGTTGTTGCCGTCAAACTCTTTCCTAGATTATATTTTACTTGTATCTGGAAGAGCTGTACGCAATACCGAGGCTATCATTGTTTTTTTTAAACAATTTTCCATTGTCTGTTCATGATTTAGGGCGTGAGAGCTTCGATGGGACTTGTGCTTATGTGTCTGACATTTTATGACTTCTATTCACATTGAATGTAACATTTTCAGGTCAGCAATTTCGAGTTCTGAACTTAAAGAAAAAAATGGTTGCAACGCAATACAAAAAGAAATACACCAAGACCTTGATATTACCTCCTAGGTGAGTTTACGTTTTTTTTATCAGATATTTAATCCAAACATAATAAAGCACAACTTAAAATTACCTACGACAGTTAACATAGTGAAAAAGCAATTAGAATAATCATTATTAATTTATAATTATAGAACTCGTTAAACATTAAGCAGAAAATAGTGATTTTAGATTCCAATTCCTTATTTAGTAGGTATATACTACACAATTTTTGCTAGAATTCACCTAATGAAATGTATAAATCTAAATTAACCTAAATGTATATTAATTGATATGCTTTACTTACATGTGTTTATGATTGATTTAATGTATAATTTACAGTAATTTGCCATTTAATTTATGAGTAACTTTAGTAACTTAATAACTTACTCAATTTTGTTGATTTCTTTGATTCTTGTTAAATATTTTAGTCTTGTATAGTACAAATTTTATTTTATCATTTGACTAAATCATGTGGTTGATGATTGATTATTGAGAATTGAAATGAATGATGTCATAAATTAATTGAAGATTATTTTAATATAATAATTACCGTGAAATCAGTAAGTTATTATGGTGAGGTATATATAGTAGTGAAATTATATCTGTTTTTATGATTCATTATATTATGCTGTTGGATTATTTGTTTATGTTTTATTTTAGAAATTATATCAAAATGTACTTTATACTCTGTCTCTAATTAATTTTAAAGATGATTATCATAATAATTAAATTTGATTACATATTACAATTCATAGTTAAAAATGCAGTTTATTTTATGTATACACTTACTAAATATTTAATATTTGAATGTCAACCAGTACTTATGGATTTAAAAATACTTACAACTTTTATGTATAAATTGTAAGAGTCTTTAGACATTAAGGGACCATATATTCTTAATTAAATTACATGAAATAAGAGCAATGAATTGAATGATCCAAAATCAAAATAAATACACATATTTGAGAAATCAAAAATTAACTGCATATAGCTTAATATATCTAATAATATTTGTTAAATGCGGATATAATATACATACTTTGGGTTGCTGATTAGTAATTATTTGTTTGATTGTTAGTTTTATTTGATTTTAATAAACTGTATTACTCTTAAAGTTGTATTACTTAAAAATGTCTAAATAATATTAATGTAACCTTATTTTTTTGACGTTTTCAGAGCAACAGCGATGCCTGTTGATCAAGATTGGAGTAGTGTATGGCCAGGTCCAAAAACATTTCATCCAGCTTCTGTGCCTTTGGCACTACGACAAGGGTATGATCAAAAAAGAGCGTCGCCAGGCAAATATGGTAATGCTGAGCTAATGAAAATACCTA
This sequence comes from Periphyllus acericola, assembly GCA_949715065.1. Taxonomy (NCBI): domain Eukaryota; kingdom Metazoa; phylum Arthropoda; class Insecta; order Hemiptera; family Aphididae; genus Periphyllus; species Periphyllus acericola. The sequence goes on from OX454272.1 coordinate 10,946,396, forward strand.
ACTTTCTTCATCTTACACCACCGGCTGTGACAAAACATTGCAATGCTCTAAAGAAATTTTGTACTGAATGGCCAAAAGGGTTAGAAACGGATGAAGATTGTGATAAACATTTCCCAATGACAACAATAACAACTGATTACTGTCATTCTTCGCCAACTATTAAAGATCCAAAAGCGAGAATAGTCACTATAAAAGTTAGTCATCATAAGACTAAAAGTTAATTTTTTTTTATCATGAATATTATTATTTTATGTATTTATGTTAAATAGATCAAATTGAGTACATTACATTTAGACCAACACGCCAGAGATAAAATGATAAGATTGATTGGGGAAAGATATGATGAAGAGACAGATATGCTTACTCTTGTTACCGATCGATGCCCAACAAGGAAACAAAATTATGACTATGGAGTTTACATTCTCACAGCCCTCTACCATGAATCTAACGTTCGTATTTTAACAAATTAGAATAGCATTTATAAAGACTACCAATTTATACTCTTATTTGTTCTACAGACCTTTGAAGAATGGGAAAAAGAGAAACAGGAGGCAGACATGGAATACTATGTCTGGGATAATAATGTTTCCAAAAAAGCATATGTCACCTTAGCTGAATGGCCAAAGAAAGTTTCTGACGATGATGTTAAGTCATATTCTATTGAGAATGATGTAGTAGGACAAAAGTACAAAGATGCAGTTACAGAATTATTAAACAATGGTAAAATAAATATTTATTTCAAAACTTATGTCACTATTAATAACATATCTTATTTTTTAGGTGAAGATACATATACATTGAATAAGTATAAAGAAGCAGTACTTGGCATGTTATCACCTCAAAATGCCCTGGCATAGCCAGTTTAAAATTAGATATTTATGTTAAAATCATTATTTTGTATAATAAGAATAACATTTACTTTATTCAGACTCAACTTTTTCTTTGATCTTTATTGGTAATCTATCACCCCATTTACTTGATCGTGCACACCAATAAGGAATTCTGTAACATGAAAATTAAAATACAATTAATTTTAATGTAACAATCGATCTGGTTATGCTAATTCTCAAACTCGTAAACCATTTCGTTAGTTGATATTATCAGATATAAATTAAAATTCTTTTAAAAATGATACAATTTTGTACATCACAATCATTGCAAGTAAATTAATGGGGTATACATTTCTAAATTTGGTTTAAAAACGCTGTTATATCTATAAAACCAACAACTGACGATACCTACTTGTAATACAATATATAGGTATATATTATGATTTTAATGTGCAACTATGAAATATATTTCTGTTAAATTGAAACCACTTTAAACACAATAATAACAATGAGAACTCAAAATACATACTTTCCATTTTTAGCAGCAGTGAATATAATTTCTTGCAATTTACCACTACTAGTACACATTCGACAAATGGAATGCTTCGAACGTATTAATACTGGTCGCACTATTCTGGGCCACTGTTCATCTGTTTCTGATCTCTCTCCTGAAACAATGTGAATACAAGTAAATACGTGTTAAAGTTGGACTTAAATCAATTAATATTTACTAGCCTTTTTTAATTACTATGTATGAAAAATGTTCTTTTTTGATAATTGATTGTTGAGCTATTTTTGGTGTATAGTAAGATACTAGAAAATTACAGGGAGTGTCATCAGTGTCATACCGTGGACAAGAATGTTCATGAGCACACTGTAGATGAAAAAATTAAAAAAAATTACTTTTCTATTCAAGTGAAACCAATCCACGTTAAATGCTATTTTTTAAAATATTACCGGTGAAAACACATGACTTTTAATGTTGTTTTGAGAAGATATTTCGAGTAGAAGGTCCCTGGCTTCATTTATCAAGTTGAACCCAGCTCTTGTTCCCATTTCAACAAGTACCAAATACTGTTTTGTTTTGTTCCATAAGTTCAGTATGGTCTCGAAGCGATTTTTAATGTCTGGCAGTTCAAACAATGAGTATGCAGATACTACGAGATCAAACTTCAACTAAGCAATATACAAGTAATTATTAATTAAAAATAATTTATACACAACCATCTTATTTATAAGTGTATGTAATACATACCTTTGGTGATGCTGGTAAAAATTGTCTATAAAATAAACCTTTTGGCAAGATTTGATTGTTATTTGGATTCCCTTCTTGCAACAAAAGCTTTGACAGATCATTCATTGCCGATGAAGTGTCTACACAATAATATTCTTTTATTGAGTTGCCCCAGAAATTTTTAGCATTCCTGAAAACATTTTAACTATCAAACGAAGTGATTCAATCTAAAGATTAGAATAATGTATGTAACAATTAGTGTTGAATATTCTGTGGAATAAATATACATTAATTTGTAAAATTATTCAAAGAGAAGGTAAAGTATATAATTTATACATTTAATTGTAGTAGTATATTATGTATTTATGTGTAATATATATTGTATATTGTAGTTAAATGAAAATAAAATATTATTTAAAGCTTTTCCAAAGAAAACTTGTTCAACTTTGATCAGGATTTTTTATATTTAAATAATTTTAAATAACTTAGAAGCTCAGCATAAACAAATAATTTTAATTTTAAACAACATAAATTAATATAAACTGTTTTGTACATCCAAAATTATATACGCAATGAGGAATCTTATTATTGAATTTTTCAAACAGGGATTTAATGAAAAAGCTAATTACAAGTATAATAAATATAATTTAGCATTTTCTTTTATAACAGAAATAGAAGAAATCCTTTTTTACACTAACTGATTCAACACTTTAACTGTAATATACAGCTATAAAATACAAACACACATGGTAACTGTACCGATACCAGAGCCGAAATCAAACAGGCTTTCTGGTGCAAAATCTGGATCCCTCTGTTGTATTTCATTAAATATAATTTGTATAGTATTATACTCTGGAGCTATACGAGACAGCAGATACTGGTGACATACGTGTTGATTATTGAAATCAATTGGTTTCCAATTGTATGTTCTTTGTGCCACAAGTTTATCTGCACGGTTGTTTATATATTCTTCCAACCTGATTTCCAGGTCTGTTGTTATATTTTCTTTAATATCTGAAAATTCCTTATCATTTAATTGATATTTAAAAAATACAGATGGAACATTTTTCTAGTAAAAATAAACTTTGAATTCATTGAGTAATCAATTCATAGCTTGTCCTTACAATTCACATGGGCTCAAGTCGTATAGTCTATACTCTACCGAGCGTGGTTTTTTTAGGAAGGGATGATGTGGTTAGAGTTTAACTTTATACCTAAAAGGGGTCCAAGACTCCAAAAAGAATAAGAAAACCACTGCTATTGACAAATTCCCAAACGCCTTTGCACCAGCATATTATACTATGAATAATTTTCATAACACTAGTATATTGTTGGTACATACATTTTTTTTTCAGTTCGTATTGATACAATTTCTTTTTCTCAATTTTCTCGCTCTCTTCAACAGGACTGTGCCTGCTATGCATATAGTTAACCAATAGCTGGCTGTTGGTCATCACGGATTTCAACTGGGCATCTATAACAGCATTATTAAAATATAAGGTAAGGGAAATGTCGACCGAGTCACGCTGAACACGCTAATTGTATTGTTCCTGACCTTTAAGGGTTTTGACAATGGAAGCGATCAAACGGTCGGGCAACGGTTGGGCGGTCACAATACACCTGCCGGGATGTTTGCGGAACTTGATTTCCTCGCGCAACACCATCTGACGCACATCCTCGTTGAAGACCGTCGTCAATTTCGTTTTGGTCGAGTACTAGATCCGTGGAGAACAAGAACAGACGATCAGAAAAAAAAGGGAACCCTGTGCCGTGTATTCCGCGGGGGACGGACGAATACTTACGGATCTCTTCAGAAAGCCCACCCGAGCAGAGTTCATCGTCGTGTCGTGTACGGCGAACGACGGGTACTTTGATTCGGAATTTCGGTGTTTCGAAATGTACTACTGTCGTCCTCGGTTCTCACTCGTCCGTACTATCACGAGCGCAGCATTGGCGAACGCGCGCGCGTCGTGTTCTCGGCCGGCGTGCGCGAAAAACGCGTCGTCTTATCACCGGTCGGCCCGTGCGCTCGTTATCTTCTCGCGCGAGCGTCTTCTCTTCCATGGCCGGCCCGTCGTTATCACGCGATAAGGCGGTGATCATCGACCGTCTATTGGTCGATTTGCGCGTTTCGCGTTTTTATCAATCAACAGCGCTCGCGTGCGCCCGCAGCAGCTGCAGCCTGTATCGATTGGAGTTTACGAGTCGCAAACGGCGGGCAATTTGAGCGTCTTGTGCGGTCGCGCGATTGATTGTCGTCGCCAGGGCAGTGTATAAAAGTTCCGCGCGCACCGAGCAGCACTTGTTGAACGACAAAAACATAAAAAATGAAATTTGCCGAGCATTTGGCCGCACACATCACTCCCGAGTGGAGAAAACAATACATCAGCTACGAAGTAGGTCATGTCAGGTTCTGCAATGTTTACATATTTTTGTTTTTACCGTTTTCCGGCAATCACTCCCGTCGTCGTCGTCGTACTGGCCGACGGTTACCGTCGGTCGGCGCGGCCACACGTCGACGGCATATCAACACCTTTGGTTTCTGTTTTGCAGGAGATGAAAGAAATGTTGTACGCTGCCATCGAACAGGTACCAGCGCCCGACCAGGTGGATCCGGATTCGCTCTCGCGTTATTATGCCAAGTTCGACGAAAAGTTTTTCAGCTTTTGCGACAAAGAACTCGCTAAAATCAACACGTTCTATTCAGGTTTCAAACTGCATTTACGATTTTGTTTGATACCTACCTACCTACGTGTGTTCCTTCCCGACCGTGTTCCTGTACCCTAATCGATCGATGCCGTTCTCACCTATCGTTGCACCTATCACATATTGTGCATGTCACGGCCGCATGAACATTAGAATAGACCGTCTGTGTGTATCCATCGAACAGAGCTATCGCACAACATTTTTCAATTTTTCATACTATACCTACTGTGTTTATCCTAAGTATTTATTAACGCAATTGCTGACACACGACTATCTGATGTTATTGAATACAAATTTTCATTGGTGGTTGAAATGAACTGAGTAAACAAAAATTTCTAGTTGAACTCATGGTTTCCTGTTAAGAAATAGGAATTAAAGATGATTATTAGTTTATAATGTATTAATATAACATTGATAAATAATGGTACACTATTTTAGTTTCCAGAATTAAGCTGTATGTTGTGCGCTATCATATCATGTACTTAAGTGTAGATGTACCTAAACTAAGATTTTGGAGTTTTCTGGAGAACAAAAATTACCTCCTGTAAACTAAAACCTTTTCACTTATTTAATTTAATTTATATCAACTGAAACAAATTTACCTAGGCATTATTTTTATTTTAATGTGGTGTATCCACTTATAAGTGTAGGTACCTATTACAGTGTCTGATCTCATGTTGTTGCATAACAACTCATGTAATTTAATATTATGTTGAAGGTTTTATGTAAATAGAGGTTTAAAATAAAATATGTTTACATAATTGTTTTTATAGTTCATTTTCACTGGAAATGTTTAATTATTATCATCTTTTTTTATGGTAACTCATTATTTTATTTTGGACTAGAAACATTACAAGCAACCCATGTACAAAAAACTTATTATTTTATACATTATTTTATTGTTGGGTTCAATATTAACTAACTGTTTGGATACAATTTAAATTTGTATATAATTTTACTAATATCATTTGAACTAATTACTATACAATTTTTAATTAATACATTAAACGTCGCACATAACTCTCACATTTAATTTGTTATAGCAATTTACATTTAGAAAAAATATTCAACTTCTATGCAACAATACCTACTAAGTATACATGGCATAAGTAATTTACTTGTTAAAATGTATTTGTTACTTTTTAACAGCTGAAAATAAGTACTTACCTTAGATAGGTACATAAATGTTTAAATATGCTGATTGCTCATGAAAAACAATGTATACTAAATCACATTAAATGCACACAATAGTAGGTATTGAGTATTCTATTTATGTTTTCATGAATACATAATATGATGCAACTGTATTTAAAAGTGAATATGTTTTGTAACACATAATGACCATTGGTTTTTTATAAACAAGGACAAAAATCTAAAATTGAAGGCCCACTTTGTTTTCATATTTAAAAAAATTAGATTTACTAGTTTGGTATAAAATATTATGTGTAGTTCCACTTTTTCAATTTTTCACCTTGACTGGTATTAAACTGACCTTATAGGTACTAGTTTTTATGATTTAAAAATTCAACAAGATAATACTTATATTTATTATATTAGTCAACTTTACACCAAATTATTTTAATAAATACAAAACAAAATAAATAAAATACCAATTACAATAATATAGTGGGTATATTATATTTATTATAATAAATATATAGCTTGGATGCAGTAATCTGTATTATAAATAAGTATTAGAATGTATCTAAGAGGTAGATTGGCATCTTTTTTCATAACTAAGGTATCTTCACCTTAAGCCTTTTAGTTGAAGTGTCTTTTAAATTATGTATTTGTAAATTAAAATTACAATTTACAAAAGCTCCAGTCAATATGAAATGTTAAAAATGATGTTACAAAAAAACTAACTGAATTAAAACAAAATAAATACCTAGTTAAATTAATATAATTAAGGTACACTGTAGATTAATCTGTCTTCCTAGTTTTTATTAATATTTATTTTCAAAATTATAAATATAAAAAAATTGGTCTACTGTTTTGAAGGTCAACTATAAATATATGTAGGTATATGCTGATTGTTGATCTCTGTACCTAAATTATGGACTCAAAAATACGAGATGATATTCATACTAAATTTTTTACCTATTTATCAAATTGTTTATAATAACAATAATTTTTGGATAATTAGTAAAAGTTCAATGTAAGTATTACAAATAAAGACATTAACTATAAATTTGTAAGATTTAAATTTAATGCGTTTCATAGGTACTTCTTTCTCCATCCATTATAAGGTCTATTTTATTTATTGTATTTAATGTACATTGTTTTCCCACTTAATAATAGTTTCTACGAAACTACATGATAATTTATATCGTAGGTATATAGTAGGTACAAACAAATGTAATTGATTTACATATAATTGTTGTACTGCTTATAATTAAAAAATAATTGTTTTTATAGGTTTATTGAGATTAATAATATTTATCATATAAATATATAATATACTGATTTAGATGTTAAAGGCTAAAGGGCGTCACACAAAGATTTAAAATGGTACAGTCGTAAAACGCGCATATCCCTATTAAAATGTATATAAATCTTCATTATATTTTTCTAGCAGACATACTCAGCTATAAAGCTATTCTATCAAATTAAAATAAGAGAACAAACATAAAATTAATAGTTTCCTTCGATGAAATTAGATCCACTGTCAATTAATTTTATTCCATTGGGTTACACGTACATTTATGTAAAAGGATGGTATTTATAAATGTATTGTTAACCGTTAGGATTATTTGACATTTTATCTAGGATCAAATATTCAGATGCAGCTGAAAGCTCAGAACAAAATTCAAAGACTACTTTTTTTTATTTATTTACTTTGGATATTTCTTAAATTATTTATATCAGCTGATATATTTTAGTTTGCACCCACATGTTACGTACCTATTCAACAATAATGTATAAAAATAAAAATAAATACCTATTGATTAACTTAAGTGTCAAATTCAATCAGGTACTTTTATTACGTAATATAGGAGAGTTTTATTTTTTATGAAAAGAAAAATGTCCAGTTAAAACGAAATGTTTTCATAGCGAATTTATTTTACGATTGTATGTAAATTCATTATAATATATTGATTTTTTTTTATTTAGCGTATCTAATAATGTTTTATTATACTGTTTGAATTACTAAATTTACTCTTAGAATGACCGCGTGTATATAATAATAATGCCTCGCGAAACGCTTTTAATGCCAGATTCTGTTGGGAAACTGGCGAGTAATATTGTTGTTTCTTACTAGAGACTACTCGTATATGATTGTTGGCAGCTTAACGTCCATACGCGTACGTTCTCGTATACCGTAAACATATTAAAACAGAGAACAAAAATTCCAAAAAACTTCATTAATAAATACTGTAATAAATGTGTTGACCAACGCAGTTATGTCATTTACCAGCTTACCACTGCCAAATGTTCGATAGGTACATCCTATCCGCCTGATCTCGACAGTCGACCATAATTTTCCAGTAAATTATTCCACTTCTTGTTCAAAATTGGCTGTGCGCTAATTGGAGTCGTTTTTGTACTTGCCGAATTCTATATCAAAACACGTTTTTGTGAAACTCCAGCTATTTTGTTTACACACAAGGCCGTTATATTTAATTAATCGTAACTATTATTATTTCACAGACTGAATTTATTTATTTCGTTTCATGTAATTTTATCAAAATAAATACTCACGAGTGATCAAAAATCTAATCTCGATTCAATTTATTTGAAATTTATATACATTTTGCAAACAAAAATCAAATCAAAAGTATTCGCACAAATGCTTACAAAAAAAAACGCAAATTAAATAATTTCCAGTCTAAAACTATTTGTTTTCATTTTTTAAAGAGCATGTGAGTCGGATAGCGGTGGATCTCTTTTCTCTATTAATAGTTATGCGTCTATCGATATATTTTGTTTTGCTGGCCCGGGGCCGTATAATTTCTAGCTTAATTTTTTTTCTTTATTTTTAATTTTTAGAATCTGTAATAGTTAATTTACAATAAGTACAATTGATATGATATTTTTTTTGTACAGTATGATTTGCTTGAGTTACCCAATGATAGCACTGTACATCAACAATTTTTTTTTTAGTTGGGCTAATGATTATATAAACATGATTTGATTAATTTACATTTGGTTAAATTATTGATTATGTATTTTAAAGATCTCATTTACTCAAATAAAAACCCAAAATAGAAGTAACTTATGGTTTGTAAAACTAATCAGATTTCAGTAAGCTACTGAAAAAATTGTTTATACCAGTTCCAGAATGAAAATCGCCAAATAGTTATTCTAGTAAAATTGAAAAAAATGTCATTATACCAATACAAATTGTCAACTGAATTGGAAATCGGTCGTTAAAATTGATTTAAATAGTTTAATTTTATATACAATAGCATTTTAGTTTTGTGTTATAGTCTATAACGCAACTATAAACGAATACTTACTGAAAACTTAATACCATGCACATTAGTTATACTAATAGTTAACCGCAATTAAAGTGCGCGGTAATATTATTATATTGAATGGATATGCGTAGCATTATTTCAAAATTGTTGTCTGAAGTCGACCTAGATACATCTAAATAGCTGTTGTTCAGAGTTATTGATTTTTTTAGAGTATGTGCTTACCTATATTTTGAATTTTTAATAAAACCCTTTTTATTATAGCGTTGATTTACACGCAAGTCTAGCATAATATTAATTCAGCCGGACGCCAGTTACCGTAGGAATAGTTTTTAATACTACGTTTTGTGAGAAGTAATTGCAAAACCTAACTTATCTACAACTTTTCGACTGTACTTAGCCTTGATTTTTCGATTTTTAAATATTTTTCCTAATAAAAATGTTTAATATTTAATCCGTATGAAAAGGAACCAAATTATACAAACGTAAATTGGTCACGATGTGGGATCGAAAAAAACAATTCATGTTTAAGCATATTGGAACACTGAAATTACGAATGCTTTACCCGTAGACGTGAAAACGCGTAAACATTATACAATGCAACATAATATGATAAATTAAAAATAATTTATTTTCGTTTGTAACTATAACTTATAATAACGCATGTAATTGTAATATATCACATACTTAATAAACGTATGCAAATAATGTTCAAAAGATAAATATAACATAATGCATAGTCATTAGTCACAGGCCATACCTATAATAGGTACATATTCGTATTTAATAATAAATTGACCTCAAACCACTAGGTAACATAAAACATTTATTGTGCATTGTGATGATGTGCACATAACATAGTACATACTACATACTGTATGCCCATTTGCACGAATTGCAATCGGCACGGGTAAAACAATACGAATTAATTACTTTATTAATAATCGCGTACTGTATAATATGATACGTGGTATCATAATATTGAATAACGAATGATGTTTAAACCATTGTGATAGAATTTTGTATTTGTTCGCACATGGGCTAATGACATATACGTGAATCGGGAACAGGAATGCACGCGCGCGCGTTCACATAAAATATGATCGAATTTAAAAATACATTTCGTGGTCTAAAAATACAATTTAATTGTATAATAAAGTATACACGCACACCGGTTAGCTACGGTAGGTACCTACTCAAAGACAGTATTATCCGCCAGTGTAAACAACGGACAAAATATCGCAGTTGTGCATGATCCAGTGTGCATCATCTGTGGGTACATACAAACATGCAGTCGCTTCGATGCATTTCTAATATGATTCATTCTTTTCCACTTCGAATTAAACATTATACAAACTTCGATTTTCACGAATATTATCCGACAAGTTTATGAGATCGAATCGATCGTTTTATAGTAGAAACACTTAACAGCTGGTGTCGCTATGAATTAGGTAGGTGATAGGTACTCACTCATTACTCGTTACCTATAATGCACTGCATAGGCCATAGATTTGCATAAATTAAATATTTTTGTCGTATTTACGTTTTATCCCTCTTTTGTATCGCTCTTTTGGTATCACTTTTTATAATACATTGGCGTTTGTATGTCTATTCGAGTCATATTTACTACATGAAAAGTGATGACACATCTTGTATATGACAAACCGTAAAAATAATATCCGTGATCACTTACATGATATTTTCTAGATTTTCTTTTCGAAAACATCTCATCCTGCTCGTACACCGGTAATAAAGCGTTTTATAAATAGCTAAAGTACTGCCGCGGTTATGGTAAATATCGTCGTGAAAAACATTGTTGCCGGTTGACTTTCTAAAAGTTCGATCGATCCACATTTAATTACTTCCACTCAACAATACAACATATTATTGCATTGCGTCACTATATCACACCGAATAACAAAATATGCATATTATTATATAATATGTGGTTGGATCGCAATTAAACGAGTACCGATAATAATAATAATAAACAGTACAGCATGTTTGTCATCGATTTTCTAATCGAACTTTCGGTCACGTTTTGTTACATCATCGTATATCATGCGTATAATATAAACTAACGTGTGCGCCTTAAACGTATTAGTATTTTTATTCGTTTATTTTTTTGCCCGTAGAAAAATTGGCGGAAGCGACTAGAAAATTCGCTAACCTCCAGAGTGACCTTAGAGAGTCGCAAGATGACAAAATCAAACCCAAAGATTCCAGTGGGAACCTGAAGCCGGTAAAGCGGAAAATACTTAGGAAGAACACGACGACGCGTAAGACACAAGAACTAAAATTGGCTTTCAGTGAGTTCTATTTGAGTTTGATTCTGCTGCAAAACTACCAGAATTTAAATTACACGGGATTTCGGAAGATCATGAAAAAACATGATAAGGTATGTAAACATAAAATTGATATTGTTACGCAATTGGTGCGTTTACGTAATCTATTAAATTTAATATTATTATTGAGTTTTTCAAAAATCGTGAACAATTATTGTTTGAAACTGCTTATGATCCGATTCGAGTACAGGTTTTCGTACATTTATTGGTTCTACGTTTTTCGAGTGATGTCAAATTAATAAAGGGAAAAGAGCTCTACATTAATTTAAATTACTCTTTTCGCTTATTCATATCATAATCAAGAGAAAAATGGCGTGTACTCTATCGGTATTTTATTATTGTTTGCTAGTATTTAACCAGTATTGGTTGGAGAAATAATTCGAAAGATTTCAACTAAAAATATCTGAACGTCGACGAAACGATTGATCACGGCACAACATTAAGACCGACACGTAGCTCTGCTTATAATTTAGACACTGCAAAAAATCCAAAGCGTATAATGTATAGGGATCGCATGCTTAGTTGTCTTTGACGTGTATAATGTATTAATCCGCTGTTTTGTGCGCAGACCGCAAGTATACTTACGATCATGCATGTGTCGTGTATTTAAGCTGCTGGGTTCGGAAGGCGGTTCGGGAGGCCGCTGGCGATCGGAAGTAGTGGAAAACGCTCATTTCTACTGCAACAAAGACATCGACAGGCTGATCAGCGAGACCGAGGCCACCGTCACGCAGGGACTGGAAGGAGGAGACCGGCAAAGGGCTATGAAAAGGCTGCGGGTACCACCACTGGGCGAACAGCAATCACCTTGGATCACTTTCAAAGTCGGCTTGTTTTCCGGCGCTTTTGTCGTCATGCTGTTGGCGGTAATCATCACCGGTTTGTATATATACTATAATATAAAAAATGCGCAAATCGCTCCATAATTCTACGAGGGTACCCATGTATAATTTCCACAGCCGCGGCTGTTTTAAAAATCTGTCATTTTCCTTTTTTAAAGACTTGGAATCTGCAGATTTCCAACGTACGCGCGAGTGTTAGACTTTTTCGGTTTACGGCCATTTTTTTAAAATATTTTCCGTACTCGCTGAACTTCTACCCGCGTATATACCTACCGTTTATTTAATTTTTTCATTCGCATTCGACGGCGGTCATTTACGATGTTCGGCAATTCAAACGATCGCCCGTACTAACCCCCGTGTCCCCGCAGGGATCGCGCACGGGGACAAGAACACCGACTGGCGGGTCATGGTCAGGCTGTACCGGGGCCCGCTGCTGCTGGTCATATTCCTGTTCCTCATGGGCATCAACGTGTACTGCTGGCGGTCGTCCGGCGTCAACCACGTGCTCATCTTCGAGCTGGACCCCAGGAACCACCTGACCGAGCAGCACATCATGGAGCTGGCCACCGTCTTCGGCCTGGTGTGGGCCGGCTCGGCCCTGATATTCCTGTACAGCGAGGCGCTGCACATACCGCCGTACATCAACCCGCTCATCCTGGCCGTGCTCATGATCGCGTTCCTGTTCAACCCGACGAAAACGCTGCGGCACGACGCCCGTTTCTGGGTGCTGCGCGTGACGGTAAGACTTGCAACGATCGTGACACGATTACATATCCCGTACTGTAATAACCCAAAAGTAAAAGGAAAAATAAAAGAGCGGGTTTTATTACCTTCCTCCTTTTTGTAAGGAGGGCACTCGTGGTTACAAAGGTCCGAGAGCCGATGTAGGTGACTGTAGGTCTCACAAGCTTATTACAATTATACCACTCACCTGATTTCACCTCGTTGCGCGGCCGTTGATAGTCGTACCGCTCACGGTGTAGGATTGCAGGAAATGTTCAAATGAATATGCAATGTCGTTAATGGGTTGCAATTGGACACTTTGACACTCACACAGAAATCGAATGTTATCAAAAGTGATGCTTACGTAAAAGTAAAAAAGGATCTCCGGAAGTAGGTGCGCCCGCACTGACGACTTGCAACGGAGAGCCACGAGAAGGGTTGTCCCAAGACGTTTTATAGAGAGATCTGACTGTGTGGTGGGATGGTTCTTTTGACCAAAGGGCGGTTTCCCATGAAGATTGATCTAGTTATTGACAATGGGGAACCGTTAGATTTTTGTCCCTTTTTATTGCTTGTTTTCTGTGTGTGTGCTGAAGGAGTCCTTGTTTATTAAGTTATAAAATGTTGTATACACATGATGCTGCATATCATTACAGTACATATTCGGTGGCTAAACATTTTCCCGCCAATAGGCATCGTGTCCGCGAGTGTACGCACCCCTGGTCGAAAAAAACACGTACTCGGTATTACAGTGGCGTACGCAGAATTCTTTAATAGGGGGGGGGGTTACCATATTTTATATATATATATAAAAAAAAAAATGTTTATACAATTGTATTCTTTTTATATTTAAAGACATGCACAGTAAATTTTTTTAAAAATGTATATTTTATGGTCTAAAAACACTAACCTATTAGGTTATAATTTAATATTAATTCGTCTCGATGATTTTGATAATTCATCTAGTACTGCGTCTGTTCGGATTTCAATATCCCGATGAATATTTAACATTGCTCATCCATTTAAGCGATATTCTCAGGTTGTATTTCGTAGATAGGTATTGAGACGACGAAGAGTCGAAAAATGCATAATATAATCCTAGTCTAAATATAATATTCCATAAAAAAAAAAAACCATTATTCGTATTTTACTTGGAGGGGGTTAACCTCCCCCCCGTCGCGGTCGGTACTCCACTGCTCAGTAAACTTATAAAGTACACATGCGAGTATGCAATTCATCATCAATGAACATCGTTTATTTGAATTAAATTGTGTTTGTTACCTTTTTTGTTGTTGTGATTTACAAATTAGTCACACTAGAAATTATATAACTTTCTTCTCCCTTGGTATCGAGAGAAATATTATTTATTAACTTTGCTGCTCCCAATATGTTGTTGCTCTATATTCCCGTGCGGGATTATGCAAAATATACTTTTTATGTAAAATTATTACTATGCATAAACGTCATAAACTGTTATGACGTCATATTATGTCGTGATTAAATGTGGTATTTACCATAACTTTTATACATTTCAAATACGTCTCATTTCAAAATAAATGTGTAAAATTAACACATATGTATCAGTGCGCTTCGCCATCGGCGTATTATTTTCCCGCACATTTTTTCTTTCGCAATCCGCGCTACGTTACGTAACAATATATTTAACGTTTAGGGGTGTCGATTTCAGTACGAAAATCTGCTTCGCGGGAATGAAACGCTCACACCTCGCATAGAGTTCTTGGATTTTCATATTGTTTTTTGTACACTAAGTCGTGGTGTGATTTGCGAAGTCTGTTTTACAAATATTTGTCTCGCCTCAATAATATCGATTTTGATTGCGTTTTATTTACGAGTAGTATAGAGCCGATAGTGTCGAGACAATTTCTCTTAAACGTATTTCGTACCGAATTTGGGCACATTTACAATTAAACCTACACGAGTTATCCTAAAAACATAAATATACTCGAGGCGCGATGGATAAGAATATAATATTCTCAATGAACCTGAAAAGGAATGTCTTTATCACCAGCTCCCCTCTTCTTTTTCGTACAATCGTTTTTAGTTATCTATTTTTACGTGGATTATATTTTATAATGATGTACTCGTGTTTTTTAGGTACGTATACTTTTTGCCCCTTTCTTCTACGTGGGTTTCGCCGACTTTTGGTTGGCTGACCAACTAACCAGTTTGGTTCCCGCGTTACTGGACTTTCAATATCTCGTGTGCTTCTACCTGACCAACGACAAGTGGATGTCCAATAAAAGTAAGATCGCGTACATTATATTCATGTAAATATAGTTGACTGTAGTAGAGGGTTGTAAAAGTGAAGTTCCCGGCCTCTTTTCTGCGACTCGTTTTGCGAAAAAAAAAATAAAAAAATAATGCCAACTTGATAATATCGGTGATATAAGCGGCCCATTACACGGTACAATTAATCGTACAACAGAATGTACAACTTTGTTTGATACGATTTCACAAACGATTATCGTAACGTGTATGGTATTGTTGTACAACGTGTAGTACGATGAGATGAAGTTTGAACTTGCATAAAATCTATCGTACGACAAGTCTGAAATGCGACAAAGCGTAACATGTGTGGACCTGCGTATAATAAGTTTGATCGATTTAACCATCATATGTTCTTTTTTAATCATCAAGCACGTGTGAAGTATAACTGATAAGATTTGAAAACTGAATGTATACGATGAGTTGAACAACTTATAGTACGATAAGTCGTATTAATGTGTGTCGGATATGGCGTACTGCAAATTGGTACAACTAGTACATACAACCGTTGTACAATCTGTTGTACGATTAATATTGTATCGTGGGCCGTTTTAAGTCTTATTAAATGTGCTTTTGAACTACGCACAACGAGATATCTCATCCGACTTCGTCATAATGACACGATTACGCGACACGTGATGAATAGATTCTATTGGTATATTATAATATTATTTTGGCTTTTCGCCGCAGTTGACCGGACGTTACCCGTCGCCCGACCTGCGGGCCGCAATTATCCGTAGAATTCGTAACGAGTCGACCACACTTGTATGATCTCGCATAATTGTTCACCCCTAACCTTACAGCCATCGACATAGACGGATCGAAGTGCGTGGAACGCGTGTGGCTTTTGCGGCCGTTCGTCGCGTGCCTGCCAGCGTGGTTCCGGTTCATGCAGTGCCTGAGGCGGTACCGGGACTCGCGGGAAGCATTCCCCCATCTGGCCAACGCCGCGAAGTACGCGACCACCTTCTTCGTGATTACGTTCTCGTTTCTAAACCTTCAGTACGCAAGTAAGATCAATTAATCACCCCATCCGCGGCGACACGTCTGCACGAACGGGCGCTGACGGTTTTTTTAAATTTTTTTTCTGTTTCGCGCACAGAGAAAAACCCCAAAGAAGACTCAAGCGTGTTCTTCTACCTGTGGATATCCGCGTCCGTGTTCAGTTCGCTGTACTCGTACATCTGGGATATCAAAATGGACTGGGGACTTTTCGACCGGAACGCCGGAGAGAACAAGTTCCTCCGCGAAGAGATCGTGTACTCCTCGACGGTGAGCAACGCGCGATATAGATACACGTGATGTAATTAGTTGCCGAACTAGGAGCGATTGGGCGCAACGCGTATTTTCTTCCTGAATCACGAGTCGCGAATAAAGGAGCACATTAAATGCCCTACGGATACACGGTATACGGGTCTAAGAATTACGTTTTATGATTAGTGACATCCTTATACATCCCATCACATTTTTTTCAAAAAGCCTGAGCCCTTATAGTTGTTTGACTAAAATTCGTATAGACCGCGAGGCACTCAACATTTTCAATTATTTTAATCACTACATTTTTCGGAATAAATAGATTTTAATTGCATTTCTATAGATTCGTTGTAACGCGAGTATCCCAATTGCAGCAAACGCAATTCCAGTGATGAACCGAATGGCCTGAATGCGTAACGCACGTACAATGGGGCTAATGTATTATTATTTGTGTTTTCAGGCATTTTACTACATCGCAATTGTCGAAGATTTTGTCTTGCGTTTCGGTTGGGCGCTGTCAATGTCTTTAACCGAAATGGGCTACGTTCATGGCGACTTGATGGTGTCGATCTTGTCACCCCTCGAAGTAATGAGGTTAGTTTTCGATTGCGTTAAAACGCGTACGTACCGACAATATTGACTATTCGGCTTAATTTTATTTTAATTACAATTAGTTAATGTTATTACACGTGCGACAGTTTAAAAGTCATTAGATATTTTATTTTCCTTTAACGGAATTGGCATATAACCGAATTTGTTAATGCGTTCGCATTCTTCCATTTCCGCAGAAATCTATTAACTCGAAACGCGATTATTCAAAGTAGGTACCATGTGGCTTATAGAATCAGGCATAACTCGTTTAGTTGTATAATTTTGGTATGATGTAATCAGTTTGAAAGAATCGTATCGCGTTTATTGCAATATAATATTTGAGTTCAATTTCGCTATGGCGACATCCAATGAAACATAACATATTCTATTGAGACGGCATTCTTGTATCAACAATAATCGACAAACCAATTTATCGTTGAAAGTTATTGAGGACTTATTAAAAAAATAGTATTCGTTTTTGATATTTCAAAAATATTAACACAAATTTACGAAGTAGATATTCAAGGTAAAATTGATTAGGTTCATACAAGTTACGATAAAATTTCATTTGAAACACTCAACAGATTATAGAATATGCATATTATAATTTGAATTTTGAAGGTTATCAAATGTTATCGTTGTAAATTTTAGCCTGTGAAGGACAATTATCTCTTAAAGCCCCAAATCAAAAGATTTAGTGTTAAGTTTGTACTTTACGTTCCGAAATAATTTATATTTCGTATTTGATCATCGCTATACTATCTTGCGTTGAAAAAAAAAACACAAAAGTAGGTACAGGTACTCAATATTGAGGCTACAAAGTAAAATGTAGATAAATAAAAAATATAGATAAGATAATATATTATTATACGAAAAAAAAGTGAATGAATAAATCTTAACTTAATAACTAAACATTAATAATCAAACACTACTGACTACAGGCAAGTATAAAATGGTTCATCAATTTCAACATAAGGTTAATTGAGTTTTTAACCTACGTTTGAAAATATTTTATAATGTGGTAAAAAATGAATACATTTTTTCTCACAACTATTTCGATTAATAATGAAATCAACTGTTCGATTACAATCATGTAAAAACTATTTCCCTATTGTATTTTTTTTTTAAGTTAAACAATTATAAATAGGTACAGTAGTATTTTATATACATGCAAGTGAATGTGTATTTTTCGAAACTTGAAATTCCCTCAAGTACAATCGATAACAACGAACAACTTGCATATTATTCTCTTGCGTTTTGTAATTATTTTTCTTGCTGATGAGGAAGTAATGAAGATTAGGTGTATAAATGTATAATGTACACATGACTAACTATTCAAGTGACTGCGATATCTATAAAGCATTCCAATATAATATACGAATTGTGATGAATCTGTAGAAATGAATAATATAGTTTATTTAACACCGACGTAGTATAATACTAATTCTATGTGTTCGTCTTTATTTCAATTAAATCATGATAATTTCACTACAACAGTTATTTCTCAACCTTTTTCTTGGAAAATACGATTTGATATAGAAAACCGTTTTCGTGTGTTAGGCAACACTCTTGTTAGTGATTTCATCGGCAACGTGATGGTATTTAATGCGCGCGTAAATCGAGCAGGGTAACACTATTTTTACGAAACAATGCGATTAAAATCAAATATTAAAAACATTGATTGCAGGAACGTGTTATTTACGTATCGATAAAAATCGACGAGAAAAAATAATTGCTCATTACACCGTATATTATTACCATATATTAATGTATGTACCGTTTACGCACACATTACGTAACGACGTAGGTGTGTTTGTGTGTGTGTGTGTGTGTGTATGTGTGTGAGTGTGACTGTTTTTTTACCGTTTGCGATCGTTACTAATTAATTTTTTTTTCACGTCCTCGACAGGAGATTCGTTTGGAATTTTTTCCGTCTGGAGAACGAGCACCTGAACAACTGCGGCCGGTTTCGCGCGGTCAGGGACATATCGGTGGCGCCCATCGACAGCTCGGACCAGACGCACATCCTGCGGCTGATGGACGAGCGGACGATGCTGCCCGACCTTAACCGGAACCGGAGGAACAAGGTGCCCGGGACCGGAGGGATCGGCAAGAAAATACCCAACCTCACGTTCCCGCCGAGCCGGTCGGTGGACGAACAAGCGTCGCTCATCCTGGCCAGCCTGGGCACACGTTGACTTCACGTGCGCTGTAAAATGCACAAGACCGTCGCTGTACACGTGCTACCGTTGTTGCGAGCCTTGTACATAATATTATGATCATAATAATAATAATAACAATAATAGGTATTTTAATAGTACCGACCGATCTAAGGCCGAATTTCCTGCGAAGTCGCCGTATCGCCCATCTCCTCATCTGGTCATTCGCGTGCTCTGTAAACGTCGTACGTTTTTTGTTATTTTTTTTTGTTTAATCTCGTATTTTTCCTCTACCAGATTCCTAATATTATTATTTTCTTGTTAAGTTTTGACCCGGTTACGAGTTATGACCGTGCGTTATGTTGTAATTGTTTAATCTTAATTGTTTTATTAACCCTTTTTTTATCGCGGTTCTCCAAAGCCGATTACGGAACTCGACGTGGGGTTTTCGTGAGGAACCGTGTCATCGTCGTAATGCGCTACTGGTGTATTCGAAAATCGCTGTCCAACTAGTAGGCTTCTCGTCCCCCGTGAACGCGTAACACGTTTCAGTTTCCACCATTCGCGTTTTATTAAATACATTTTATGCATTTATCGTTTTATTCGTATCATGTAGTCACATTATTCATCCACTTGTTCCCATCATTGGCCACTGCTCGATTTTACAGGTGCCAGCCCGACGCACTAATCGAAACATTTTCCATTCATTTGGACGAGGAAAAATAAATATTTTCTCAAGTGTGACCCAATCGTCATGTAAAATAACTCGAGGGTAGACTATTTTATTTATTGCTAACAACTACAGTTTTTGTAAATGTGGATTGTTACATTTTCAAAGTTTAATTTTTCTTCTTCGCGTGTCGGTCAATGTTCCCAAAAGTACAACAGTTCATTATAATTAGATCAAAATTTTTAAAAGTTAAAGATCAAATCTTATCTAACATAAGTACACGTTTTATCATAAAATGTGTTAATTTTTGTATTTTTTAAATCATTTTTTTCGTTCATTAAAATTTGAGTCGATGTTTTTTTTTATGTATTTTCAGTGGAATACATTATTATTAATGTTTACAATTATTACTAGTAAGAGATTTTCTAGAACATTCCATGATACAACTCAATAAAAAAAATTATCGATCAATCGGAGGAGCAAATTAGAATCACTTATGTTCATTGATTATTAATATAATGTTATAATTAATTTCATTAAAATTAATACTTATACGAGAACCCTTATCGTTCCTCCATATCGACTTGGACCAAAAAAACCTCACCAAGAATCACTATTTTATGCTGAAATAATAAAACATGAGTAACTATTAATTTTTATTTTATAACTGTTAAGTTTTAGTTAATAACAACCGGGAAACATTAATTAGGGAAAATGTATTATTATTTAGTATTTAATTTAAAATATGTATTTAAAATTGAAATTAGAATACTGATATAATTTATGCCAAATATACTCAATGGGTAGTTATTAGAAACTCCGTGTCGTAGAAAAGTATTATGGAAAACTAAGTAGTAACATTGATCAATGGTAGTAATATCGATATCGGTTCAGCTGCTTACGAATCTGTTAACACAAGTCAGAATCAAATAAATAATGGATTTATTATTAAAAAATTTGATTTAAAAAAAAATACTTTTGCAATATTTGTACAAAAATAAGACTTTTTTTTACGAGTTATGTGTATAATTATTGTACGTAAAATGTGTGTAGGAAGAATCAAAATCGTTAAGCTGCAGCGCTTAAGTCGTAACGTGTTTAACTGTTCTATAAAATAAATAACTGATAAAAACTGTGCAACATCTTATACTATTTCATAGTATGAAAAACTCAATATAGGCACTAAATTATTTATACACAGATGTTGTAGTGTACACTGACAATTATTGTTGGTAATTAGTTTTTTATTGTATTCTACAAAATAGAAAAGGAAATACACTGTTGAATCGTTTTGTAAAATCTCAATATTTTCCTATTCTACTATAGTAAATTAAATGTCTTATTTTCTTATAATAATTATGAAAAGAGTATTTATAGTCTGTAATATATATCTATATTATATATGTATATGTAATAATGTATCATGATAAGATATTATTATATTTTAATGGTAGGTAAATTAAGTTGATTTACTATCATAATACTATTTTAAACAAAATAACTTATCTTAATGTATAATATCTTCTTTTTAACTTTTTCTTAATGTTTTTTTTTTCCCAAAATTTAAATATTAATTTAATATGCACTCTTAGTTATTGCTCGAGCGAATAAGAAAGTAACGAACAATATACTATTTTTCTATTTAAAAAAATAACAAAGTAATAATGTCAATTTTTTAATTTTATCCTTAATTAGGTGTGTATATGAAATTTAATATTTCTTTATTTAACAAAAGAGTGTATGATGATTACCTTGGGATAATAATCCTTATAAAATGGAAACATTTAATAGTTTTCATTGAGATACAATTTATTAGTTGTTAGTTATTACTATTAGAACTTACAAGGTATTGTTAAGTAATAAAACATTTTTAAATTTTACAAGCCAAACGGTTACGCTCATTACTTTTTTTATTGGATATAATTATTATGTTAAACTGTTTATTGTTTTTATTCATTCATTAGCGATGTTTTAAGCATTATTCAAAACCGTAACCAATGCTGGTGTTAAGTATTATTAAAATAATCAAATTTGTTATCTACTTAAGTTGTTTACCTGAATTCAAAAATAAAATTATGTAGACATATTACTGGGAACTTACTCTGTGTGTGCATGTTTATGCGCGAGTGTGTGTGTGTGGCCGATCATCGTTTGCGCACCGTCACTTTATCAGTGCCAAAATATCGCAAGCGAGTTGTGTTTGGTATTTCAATCTAATTTGAATAACGTGATTTTTTATTGAGAGTGAAGTAAATTAACCGAAAACAAGAATAAAACAACGTGAAAAAATATGTACCCAAAAGCCATGGCACATTTCAGTTGTCAATCTCGTCGCGATTCTGAGGTACGCGTGCACACATGTACGTATTTTTAATCAGAAACGCCTGCCCTACGATGTTTGAAAATCATACGTTAGGCACGAGCGTTAATTCTTAAGCTGGAAGTGAAATGAAAATGTAACACTTACACGACTTTAGGGTATGTGCTGTTGCGGCGAACGATGCATACCCCAAAAGTCAAAAGACGCGCAACCGTCTCGTGAAAAATGTCCAAATTAACAATAGCAACGTGTGAACTGTTTACGGCCGTGTGTGCCGTCGTTCAATCGGAGAAAAAAAAATTCGAACCGTCCAATTGAACGCCCGCCGCGGAGGTATTTTGTTCGTTTCACGATTAAAAATGTGTACCAGTGCGGCAGTCCTTATCGCCGCGAGTCGTATATGGCAGAGGTATTCAAACTTTTTTATCCCAAGGCTCCTTTGAGTCTTCACAAAATGTTGACGGCTCCCAAATTATAAATGACAAACAAATCAAATGTTTATTCGAATGTAATTTATATTTTATAATTTATATTTTATACTAATTATTTATTTACCATATTAAATATATGAAAAAATTATAAATAAGTGGTTATTGTAGAAAAAATTGTGATTCAATATTTTATGTTTAGTCTTAGTAAATAATTAATAACCAACCGATGTGCCTCAATGATAATAATAAACGTTTTTCGTAAAAATATTTATTGGTTTTCAATATTATATGACGCGGCTCTCTTCGACAACTCCCGCGACGCCCCTGGGAGCCGCGACGCACAGTTTGAATACCTCTGGTATAGGGTGAAAACAGAATATTCGTCATCATCGTTGTCTGACGACGGTCCTACCTTCGGGGGACACCCTGCGTGATCGTCTTACGCCACTCGTGTTTGGAATACTATTTGCAAACGCGTACGTAGGCACAATAAGACGTAAAAGGACTACGGCCCCGGACGACGACACGCGAAACAACAATCCTAATAATAATTATTATACCGTTTTGTTTTCAGTTGCTTTCTTGTTTTCGGATATGCTCGAGATCATTCGATGAATAACCATATCGCGGTGCTGTATTAATTCGCGCTGCTCGTATGAATAATGATTCGCATATATTTTTTTGTTTTCAAAGCGTCGTCGTCATTTGCGCGCCAAGACGTTAGAAAACATTAATTCTTCGTACGTTACGGTGCGGATAACCTTATTACCGCACGCTGAACCTAAACAATAATCATACGGTCGGGGGGGGTGGAAGGGAGGGGTAACGTTACACTTAAAAACCGTTTCGAAACAAGTGAATCGTACACCGATCGTTATCGGACGAAATAAAATTTGAAAAAGAAAAAAAAACTGCTTCGCTATTTAAATATCATAAAAAACCTATGAGAAGACACGCATAAAATGTTCTTCCCTTTGAGTTCGACAACAGGTAGGTTCGGTCTAACGTTGAAGCTAACAGTACGAAATAATTGGTTCCGCTGAACACCGATTTGTTATGTTGCGCGCGTGTAAGACGGAGACAACTCGTCACGTCCTCTTAATACAAGCTTTCGGTAAAACATGATTTGTGTCCGACAAAATATATAGTGCCGCTAACAATAATAATAATAATAATATCATATAATTCCATTAGCGGTGGAAACTGCAGCACTCGCCCGTGCCATAATGATTATAGTACGCGCATTGTACCGGTCCAAGCAACTTCAAATCCACACGTGAAACGCAACTGCAGCAGTGCTGCGCGGCACGATCGCGTCTCGCGTTGAACATGAAAATGATGACGTCCGAGCAGAAATCGACGACATTTCGACACGACGCATACTCCCCCGCAAGTCATCGGATCGTAGACGTCGCCGTAGCGTGCCTATGTTTAAATACAGGGTGGGGCACTGAAACGGCCAATTTTCAAAGATAAATTATAAAATAAAAAAAACGAATAAAAATTAATTATTATTTAGTACAATGAAGTATATAACTTGCCATTTATTTTTTAAAAATTATGTCCTCAAGATGATGGCCATCTCTTCTCAAACACTCTTTAATTCTGTTTTTAAGTTCATTAATATTTCGAGGTTACTGTGCATAGACTTTACTTTTTAAATACCCCCCCCACAAAAAGAAGTCACATACTGATAAATCAGGTGATCGAGGTGGCCAATGCACCCCTTATATGGGTGAAAGTTTAGGTCACTGTGTAAAATCCGACGTGGACTTGGTTAAGTTTAACGATAACGCATGTTTTCACGCAGAACGTTTTGGGCTCTTTATGAGAGCAGCCTTGACAGAAGCGATGTTTTCAGGTGTGCGAATGGATTTTATTCGTGCGTGCTTCTTTTTTAATGCTGATCCCGTTTCTTCAAAGTTGGTCATCCATATTTGAATAGCCCTAGCTGATGGTACCGAATCATGGCGTCCAAGATTAAAAAATGAAGACGATATGAACGCTGTGCGGCTACGTAACGGTCATTTTTTTTGTAAAACGATTTTATCACGTCATAAGCACATTGTTCACCACTCCACTGTTCCATAATAATTACTAAATGGCATGTTGTCTTTGAACCAATAATATCTAGTGGGAATTCTTATATTAATCACGACTGAGAAAATCTATTTTTAAAATCGGCCGTTTCAGTGCCCCACCCTGTACAATATAATGTTGCGAATCGCGCACGCTACAAAGCGTAATTTTGTTTTTGTCGCGAGCGAGTGAAAGCTGTCGATTTTCGATAAGTATATGCTCGGTAAAGCCTGCAATACGTTATTATTTTCCCCGTACGGACTGCGCGGACGTAATATTGCTCCGTACCGGAACTACACCCGGTGCGTTCACAGATCTTCTCGTTACTCGTGACCGTTAACAATCGACGACGTATGTCCACGATCCCTAACGTCAATATCGCTATTATTATTATCATTTCGTATGGCGTCTACGAGCAACATTAAAAACACTTGGAATATTAAAAGATGTAACATGTATAAAATTAAAATTAAAGGATGGTCAACTGTGATAAAATACTCAAAGATAAATAAACAAATAGAACATAAAATAGATAAGAGGTTCCCCATTTGTTATAGCTTCACATCCAGGTTCTTCATCCATTCCACCGCTTCTTCCTTCGCCAGGTGGATATCTTCTATGATGCCTTAGGGGTACAAAGGTAATTCGCTTCCACTTAG
This sequence comes from Periphyllus acericola, assembly GCA_949715065.1. Classification (NCBI taxonomy): domain Eukaryota; kingdom Metazoa; phylum Arthropoda; class Insecta; order Hemiptera; family Aphididae; genus Periphyllus; species Periphyllus acericola. The sequence continues at coordinate 10,971,943 of OX454272.1, forward strand.
TGTACCCCGGGCAACGTCCTAGACGGCTAAAGAATTACCACCATCGGCTGCTGTACTGTTCTTAGAACCTCACAGCAACCATGAGCAACAACAACTCTAACGTCAATATTCGTAAATAATAATATAAATCAATAGTATAACAATATTAATCGGTTTCGCCCGACTCGGAGACTTCACCCGTTTCGCCCGACCCGTTTTTTGTCAGTACGAAATTCGGTTGGACACACATACGCGTAACGAAATATTAATATTATAACATATGCGAGTTTCGTTTAGCGTTATCCTAGAGTACTCCGCGCAAAACTCGTGGTTCTCCAATATTGGTTTCCGCTCACGGATCGCTGTATACTTACACGCCAATAGCTTATAGCATTCAAAACCCTGTCCACAGAATTGTAGCTGTCTATACTAAGTAATCGAAATATTTCACATGTTTCACATCCTTCATCAGTTGCAGGACATTCTGCCATTCAATTTGCACCGAAACAGTCGGAAACTTGATCGGGGCTCAAGAATAATAATCCAAATGTATATATTTGTATATAAATGTTTAACTCGTATACCAATACAAGAATTATTTTGGTCCTCAATCGATAAACCAAATTCTGTGTGATAAATGGCCAAACTTCATCTACGGTGATATATATAAAAGATGAAGTCTTGACTGACTCGACTGACTGACTGATTCAAATTCAACGCACGGCCGAAACTATGATAGCTAGCTACTTGAAACTTTCAGGATATGTTTGTATTTTATAGCTAGGACATGCAATAAGAAAGGATTTTTAATTTTTGTGATTTTAAAATTTAAAGGGTTGAAATAGGCAAAAAACAAATTAAATATCCATGATTTTGGAAAAATAATAAAATTTATTTGTTGATTCGTGGGTAACCTTGGTAACACGGATAAAAAAAGAGTAGGCAATGCGCAATGATCTAAAGGCAACCACCACCTGTTATGTAAAATTAAAATGTGACGTTACCACGACAACAAAATATCTATTGAATATTTTGCACAGGAGTCAGTTGCAAATATTATATTTTCCTGTATTTGATGAGGATTTTAATGAGAATACAAGGCAATACGATGAGGCACTCGATTTGCAAAATAATCATGAGCTCTTTGGAGTAATTCTGCTGGCTGATGATTTTCGTCAAACGCTGCCAGTAGTTCCAAGATACAACAGTTGCTGATGAGGTTAACACTTGCTTAAAGTCTATCGAATTTGTGGACTTACGTGAAAACTCTCTGCAAGTTATCAGCGAATATGCTAGTCGCGTTACGAAATGACGCGAAATCGACGGATGTATTTTCCAAGCAATTAATAGACATTGGCAACGGAAAAATTCCGATTGACGCTTCCACTGGCCTCATTCCGTTTCCTAAAATTGTTGTCAATTCAAATCGCCGAAAGAACAATTGATCACGAGAGTGTTCCCGAGTATTGGTACAAATTGTAAAAACCATAAAATTATCGTTACCGTTACCATAGTGACAACGTACCGTTTTATTTTGATTTATTTCGGTTGTGTTATAAGAATTAAGTGTATCGTTGAAAGTACACTTTGTTGAAATTTAAATATTTTAAGCTTATTTAATGTGATAACAATATTTAAACCGACACGACAGCGGCGGGTAACAATAAAATACATATTCTACAATCGATTGCCGCATGTATGGAAGATCATGATTTGAGAACGGCTCGACCGCTGGTTTGTTTTGTCGAGTTCGTTGTCTCGTTCGTAAATATTCGTAATTATTGTTGGTCTGGGCCAAGACTGTTCCGTGAGAGCCACGTGTAATTCAGCTCGTATTTCGTAAAGCTTATAATCTTTTATGTTATTCGAGACGGCACTATGAAACTCGTATGATGTATACATAATTGGATCAATATCATGCGCATTGAACAGAAAATGATGTACAATTAATGTCTATGTGTAGTGATCGTATATAAATACAATAGGTATAATAATGCTTGTACGTAATAATTACAATCGCCGCAATTACGATCTGTGGGCAGAAACAATTTTTTGGATAATAACGAGTTCCACCTCCTATTGCGGTGTTCTCCTGGTCTAGATGAAGCTTGGATGTTATTACATTTCATTAAGTATGATATTATAGTATCGGTTGCAAACTTGATTGTGTACCGAGAGAAAATGCAGCGGGCGAAACCGGCATTTGGCCGAAACGGGTACCGCCCGAACAACATACAGTATAGAGTACATGTACGGCTACCTATTATTTACGAGTATTATGTACTATCGTAGCCTTGATACAGCGAGTCCCGAAGCGTGTTCCGTGGACATACCACAAGATGTGCGAACACTTTAATTTATTTTCTCCATTACTTGATCTATTTACTTGTATATTCATAGTTTGGACGATAAGTGGATTTGATGACACTGGTATTTATTTATTTTTTTTACACGAAGGACGGAATAAAGATGCGTTCCGTCGAAGGTACATTCACGGTTAAAACAGTTTAAAGTTTATATTTTATGTGAACACTTTAAGAAATGTCCGCAAACTTTATTTCGTTTAGAAAAAAGAAGAACGTTGTCCTGCGTTTCGCATAATATACGAATATATACTGCTATGTGCAACGCGAGGACATTATGCGGGATAAGAGAATTCCTCGTGTTCTGCGGAAATCTGTCGACACTTTAGAATTAAAAAGCGTACCTATATAGGCACAGGGTGTTCCACCGAGATTTACACAGAGCAATATCTCCCGTGTCATCGGAGATCATCGAAATCCGTTTTATTTTTCACGAACGTGTCGGGACATTGTTTTAGAAAAAGAATACTGTTTTTATGAAAAAAAACTATTCTCGGGGACCACTAAAAAATCTGGCCCCAAGACCCCAAATATGTATTTTCCGGGTCTGGTTTCATCTTTCTACGGACATTAAAATAGCTAAAAGGTTACCATCAGCTACGTACGAACAATAAAACTACGCGAGCACTGTTGTACGTATAAAACGGCTGTGTACGCGATATTCGAAAGGTACGCGTAATTTATTGTGTAACGCAATACATTATTATAACGCATAAAGACGACAGTGGGTGTGCATATGCACATTGCACGGTCGACGATAAAATATCGGCGTATTGCACAAAATGTGCAGGAACAAACACGTGCAGTTAGGTTGGTCGACGGCGGTTATTTACGTCGTAATTATTTTTTTTTTTTTTTTAGCTGTTAAACAAAAGTTTTCAGAACACGCGTTTACCGTTATTGTGAATACATTATACGTCATTGTATCCAACATTGGTTATTTTTTGGCAGTATCAGCCGCGGATTCAATGCGATGAATAAATAAGCGCGCACGAAACGGTGTATAATACGTGTATATACGTGTATGTCAACCGTGTATTATCATATCGCAACGCGATGTCACTTTAATGGTTGGTTATTCGACCCGAAACTTGGATATTTTATACGTAGGTATACGTTACAGGGTGTCCCACCGGGATTCGCACGCACAGCGATATATCCCGTGTTAAAAGAATATAATCCAATTCCGGGTTTTTTTCTTTTTTGTACGAGCTCCCATGGGCGATGGCAATTTTACAAGTGTATCGTTGAAGAAGTTGAAAAATTGACTCGTTACCTTATAAGTTATATAAATTTCGAAGATAGTCCCGTTTTATAGGGCTTATTGTTATTAAAATTTTGACGGTTCAACTTTCAATTTGCATTGGCTTGTTGATTTTTAACAATTTTTCTAGCTTACAAGAAAATATAGCGTGCTATTTACACGATTTTAAATTATAAATCACAACAAAATTATCAGCAAACCTTATCGGAAAAATGACGAGGTGTTAATAATTTACATTATTACTTCGTTGTAAATTAAAACAAAAATTATTAAAAATCATGAATCCAACGAACACTGAAAGTTTAACCGTCGACATTTTCAGAAAAAGAAAAATCTATCTTCGAGTTTCACAATAATTATAGAATAAAAATTGAATTTCTCGACTCATTTAATAATATATACTTTTTTTTTTGGCTCTGGTGTAATATTGTAGACATAACTAAGAAATTCGATGTAAAAAAAAAAAAAATGCTCTGCACTACAAAAACCTTGAATTATGTATGTTAAGTGTAAACAAGAATATCATTAACCCCTACACGCGCGAGTTGCACGAGCTAATTATAGTCAACTCGATTAATTATACAATCGGGCTAGTCAACGCATCTATTCACAGTAATATGACAAGCATATTATCTATGTAACAATATTTTGTTTTTAATGTATTTAAAATTTAACCATTAGTACCTTTATTTAGTACATTAGTTACCGCAGGCACAATACCCTTGATACATAACACTGGCGATGGGGGTGTATAAACCTTCACCCCCGCCGTAGTATCTACACCGATGTGGACAGCGCGTGAGTTCGAACATAGGTGTGTGGACAAAAACTTATTATTCACGGTGAGATACCGTTCTCGTCAGCGAATAATTAAAATCTTTCGCTTTGATATTTTGCGCTTAACGTTTAAGGTTGTCCGTTCAAACAGCGAGAAACAGCTGACATTTGATTTCATAACGCGATAACGTCATCATATCCGTGCGGTGAAAGCATTCACGGACATTTAAAAGTCTAAAAGTTAATTTGGCTTTTTAATAACGGAAATAGAAGCCAACGGATTATTATTAACTAAGTTTCTAATATTATGAAGAAAGTTGAAGAATTATTGAAAAATGCACCAAACTAAGTCGGATAAAATATTAAAATGTCATATTTGGCTGTGGACATTATTTCTGCATATTTGCATGCGTTTTTAGCGTTTTTAAGGTCATAAAAATCCTAACCCTTATAATAACTACTGAAAACAGGAAAATCGGAGAAGCTGTCGTCGTCTGTATTTTAGGGTGACTATAAAAATAAAATAAAAATACGGGACAAAAAACAAAATAAATGTGATGAATAATTTTTAAATACATAGTAGATACATGAAAACAATTTATTTTGATATTAATGGTGAACTAGTTAAGAATAAGGATTATACATGTATTATTTGTATTATATAAGCTACTTAACTAAATATAATAATATAAAAAAACAAATTTAAATTTAAATGATTATATTATACAAATAAAATATGGTTAGTAAATATTCGTAGGTAAACAAAAACACAAAAATATATTGTTATTTTTGTGTACTTTTTGTGCTGAACTAATTGCATCAAGTAATTGATTTTCTTTTAATAAAATACTATAAAACTCATGAGTTACACAAGTAGTTTGAAAAATGTGTTTTTTATGAAAAAAAAACGGACTTGGAAAAACGGGACAAAATGCGTCCCGTTTTACTTTTGTCGGGACAACGGGACATAAAGTTGAAATACCCTACTGTATTTCCATAAGTCGTTCGCCGAAGCCGTACTCGACAGAGGTGTCGCAGGGGAGAGGTTAAAACATAACATCGAATTATAGAAAGTACTGGTGTACAATCATATTACGATAAACAGTGTGTGTGCGCGAGCGCGCTCGTGTGTGTGAGTGTGTGCATAAATAAATGCGTATAATAATTACTATTACTTGTCTTGCGCAATCTTTTGTTTGGTTTAATCAAAGTGGGCGGGCGGACAGCAGGTAGCGCAGTTTAGACTGCAGTCGTCTGGGGTACTGCACGTATATATAATATAATATTTTAATCGCCTTAAGGTGACAAATTTCAAAACATACGACCCTGTACTTGCGACATCGCTTTCGTTCGCGTTCGCAACACGTCGACTGCTAGGCTTCTTCGAGCTTATCGATCATTCGTCTCGCGGACACGAGACGTGTATTTTTCGCTTTTTTTCCCCTCATTATTTATATCACACAAAAAACACCGCGAGATACATGGGTGTTTTTCGTTTTTTACTTTTTTATTTTGCACCTCGCGACGCGCTGCAGTGTCGACAGCCCGAGGGTGTATATAGGAATTACAATCTGTTTCTCGTCGACACGCGGCGCAGTAATACGCGTGCATTGAAAAATAATGTCCAAGAGAACATCATCGCGCGCCCGGCTCGATCATTGCACTACGTGGGTATAGTGCAGGGGTGGCCACTAGCTCTAACTTTGGGAGCCGCAAATTTATGAAGCTAATTCGAGGCGAGCCACATTGTAAAGTGATGTTTATGAATAGAAGACACATTTTTTATATTGAATCAAATGAAGGAATATTTATTTTTTACATTTACAAAACATTATTATTATTGACATAATTATTAACATTATTGTTGATTTATTTATGAGAAGTGCTTTTTTCGAGTATTCATTTTTTCCGTAAGCTTTTTGAAGTCTGGCTGATAATTTGTTAGCGCAGTTCGCACAAGTTCACTTAAATGCTCATCAGTTAATTCAGATCGATATTTAGATCTAATGAATTTAAGCGTTGAGTACAATGGTTCACACATATAAGTAGTGCCATAGATTGAAATACGTCTCATAGCACACTCTTTTGTTATTAATTTTAGTTTAAATTTAGTTCAAGAGCCGCACGAAACTCAATTAAGATACATGACACAGTCGAAACGAATAATAGTAATAACAATAATAATAATAATGATGATTGCGTTTGTTCCTTCGAACGACGTTTATCCCTCGTATACTCGTATCTAGGTACTACGGTGCGCTGCGGTGTTTGTATATTTTCGGATTCGACAGTGTCTGCGGACGACGTATCAAGTGCAATAAATTACGATTGAAACGTCTTACGAACGAAATGATGTATTAATTCCGTCACGTTGTTTACCGTTAGATCGCAAGATACTCTCCGCACCGTTTGACATATTGTCATACGATGTGTAACGTGTTAACGTGCGACAGACACGGAAGTTTCCTACCCTAAGTGTTTTGTAATCGTTTCGCACACATTTGTTCGAGACGAACGAGCGTTTTTTTTTTTTTTTTTGTCAATCGACGTACAATTATTATTATAATACATTCGATCGTGTGCAGTTATCGCGCAATGTAAATCGTTTTATCCTTGAGCGATTCGAGAATCCCGTGCTTTTAACGTACGGTTATCTCAACAGTCGTATGACTTGTTCGATGATAATTATTTTAAAAATCATTATAATGCCGCGATATACCGTTGTCACTTGCGGTCCGATAATCACACTCGACGACCCAACGGTATATATATATATATATATATATATATATATACATATACTCCGCGTTTAGTCCGGTAATAATATGATCGAACGAATACGAATTCATAACTTCTTCGCCAGTACCGGGGCTTACAAAGAAAATGTCCACTGTTAATAGAGATAAGCTAAGTTAGGGGGTTGTTTTTATGAATGTCTTCGGGCTAAGGACCCAGAAAATGTTCTAAGAATTAAAAAATCAACCATTTGTTTTATAACTTTGTGTTAAGTACTAGATAGAGTACTATGTTTTCATGTAAACGGTAGAAAAATATTATTGAAAATCAATAAGTTAGTGAAAAATGAAAGTTGAACCGTCAACATTTTCGGAAAAATAATACCTATAAAATGGCTCTCTTTGAGTTTAACAAAAGTTATAAGATAAAAAATCCACTGGGATAGCCTGTATAAAAGAAGTCCGGTCCGACTAACTGACTGATTCATAATAAGCACACAGCCTAAACTATGATAGCTAGTGACTCGAAATTTTCAGGGTATGTTTGTATGATAGTAAGAAAGGATTTAGATAAAGTTTGATTTTAAGGGCTTGAAATGGGAAAAAAAGTTTTTTTTTTTGCCCATTTCAACCAATTTAATATCCATGATTTAGGAAAAAAAATAAAATATATTTGTTGATTCAAGGGTTACCTTAGTAACACGGATAAAAAAAATAGATTGCAATGTAATGATCTAAAGGCAACCATCACCTTTTGGAAATGTTCGTAATTGTTGATCTCGGCGAAGAATGTTCCGTATGCGAAGCCACGAGTAATTCACCTCGTAATATATTTATATAATAATATAAACAGCGGCTCGAATCGGGCAAAACAAGGTGGATAGGAATTGAACTCGACAAACATTTTAAAAACTCCGTTCCGTGCGCGTGTGCATATTTTATTTAAACGCAGTAGACCAGTCCTCCAATGGACTTTGTCCCATCATATTTCTGTCCGTACGCAGCTATAATATTATTTCCATAATAATATTGTAATTTTTACCAACAATGCCTGCAGTGACTACCAACCATAGAATGTAGATATACTATACTATTCTGTACTAAAACGTATAAAAACAATACAAATTTTTTATTCTTCTAGTGATCACAAGTCTTAGCAACACTTTTGCAACCCGGTGTTAACGTGGTACAATTTAACAGTACAAGTGATGAGTATACATTTCAATGGAAACGGATATTCAAAATCAAATTAATCGGGGCGAGTTGAACAGATATATTACATTACATCCATAAGCCGACGCAAACGAAATATGGTCAAGTTAATAAAAAAAAAAAAAACAGACGAAACTCCTAGGTTGGGTTAGATACAGGGATAAGTTTTCTACTTGAATCCAGTGTACTAACCATTGATCTCAATCATACGATTCTGAGTGAAAGACGTATCAGTTTCCATTATAATATTTTGTAATCAAAATTCGTTGAGATACCCAACTTCGTCACCATTTTATCTACAACGCTTATAAAACTTGTTTAAGATTTTTCGATGGATATTTTGTTTTGTATCTGCTGAAAACAAAATGTTATAAAAAATATTGTTATTAAGGAATACAAGTGGATAGAGCGTGAAAATACTGGACGTGTTCGATTTTCGATCCCGGTTTAAGTTTTTTTCTGTTTTTCTCAATTATTCGGAAAGCTGTTGAGGAATTCAAAAAATGACTTCCTTCAAAGTACCAAAACTAGACAATATTTCCTAATTTAATTTCTAGAAATTTACCAGGTTTGTACATATAGGAGCAATATTTCTAGTCTCAATCGTATACACAGGCACAAAAAAATTAAAAAGTTCGCGTGTCAAGTTGATAATAAGTTAAAATAAACTAAAAAACTAAACTTAAATAAATAAACATGGTCCCGAAATACATAAATGCAGATACTTAACATTTTTTTATTACGATATTATCAAAGGTGTTGTCTAAATAATTATAGTTAAAAATAATTACAATTATAAATCGGCAATTCTTTTTTTGGCTGAGGCAAAGCTTTTTATAATATCATTGACTGATTTATCTATTTCCTGATGGATTACCATTGGTAACCATTGATTCAATACATTTGTTAAACAAAAAAAAATTCAAGTTCATCAATAAATAGAAGCAGATAAAATTCTCAGTGCAGAAAACCGCACATCAAATTAAATTAAATAATTTCTGATTATACTGAGGGGCAATCTAAAAATATGAATTTTTTAATTTATTTTCAGTAACTATAATACGGCCTTTGTACGGTTTCCGAATACACTATATAGAGTGATAAGCGTGCGCGGGCGGAAATGGTTTGTGTATTGTTTTTTCTAAATGAATAATCATAATATCGTGTTCGACATCTGCGTTTCGGAGACAAAGCAATTTTTTACACGCAGCAGCCGCAACCGAATTTTAATGTTATCAATAAGTATCGAAACAACGCCGTAATTACATCGATTTACGTTTAGACGAAACGTTCGTTATAAGTCGTACGCGCGCTGCAAGAACATATAATTATTATTGTTTTTTTTTCAAAACTGTTGTGACGATCATCGTCGAACACGAATCATTCTCTCGAAAACGTTTTGCTCGTCCCGAAAATGTGATAGTAGAATTTGTTTTTTTTTTACGACGTTATCATCGCGATCATATACCCGCGTCACTTATCCGCGCGCACACGTAGCCGATTTAAGCGTACTTCCCGGGACGGCATAGCTTATGTAATTTTCTCGTACTGTGTGTCATCGGAATCTCGACATGGTTCCCGTACGGACATTATCATAAGTGCTTTTAAAATATTCCGCGGTTGCGAAAATATATAATTACATCGTTACGTGTGGGACATTTCGACGACGGGTATAGGCTTTCATTGGCACAAACGACTCGCATAAGCGAACAATAATAATAAGCGCACATGATAATATATGTACAATACGAGTGTGATGCACGGTCAGGTCGGTGGTTGCCGAACGCGGTTCGAGTTGTGAACAGTGTCGTATTATACCGTGTTGTGTACTCCGATTAGTCTGCCGTCGAGAACGATCGGTGATGTAGAAATAATTCTTGGTTCAAAAAGGATCGTCAACCGTACCTGCTGTTGTACTTTGTTTGGCTCCGAGAAAGTAAACTCATTTTCGTACGCGTTTAAAGTAAACTTTGTAAATCAGCTGCACAACACGTCACACGGTTTACGTATACGTAGTCGCACCGATGTACGTCATAATAGTATGTCTGACACCGTGCGTGCATGATATCGTATCGATAAACTTAAGTACGGTGACTGCGCGTTTATGCCTACGGAGCGCGGAGCGTTTGAAAAATTACAAAAATTAAAAAAACAGCGAAAGCGGTTACGATAATATTATTGTGTTACATCGCAGTTGGTTTTTCGAGCGGTCTAATGCCGGTGCGCAATAAATCGCCCAATAATACACGAGTCTATGTACGGTATTGTTGTATAGCAGCAGCGTTTAAATCTCGAAGCGACATTATAATTATTTCGAACAACAGTGATTGGGTTTTAATGGGATATTATTAATAACAAATAATAACTGTCGAAATGTGATAGTGCAAATACGTCCAAAATAAGTCAAAGGACGCGTATACGCAAATACAACAAGTTATTGTCCCGTCTAACACCCGAATCCCCGCGGAAATTCGGTTAAGACAAAAAGGGCCTCGTCCTGTGATCGCGGGACGAACCCTTTGGCCGTGGCGTTTTGGTCGAGTGACGAGGTGGTTAACCACGTCGTCGGTCCTGCGAAGGGACGCGATGATCATATTATTATTATTTACTTGTCAATAACAACAAAATACACGCGTATAGGTGGGGGCAATCTTAAACAGTGCGACAAACGGCACACGCGCCCAATGAGCCCCAGGGCTCGAAATGACGGTAACTCGGTGGTTTAATGTCAGTGCACAATAACACGATGTAAGACGCGGGGTTCATTATTAAATCCTCGACCGTTTTCGTGTTTATCATTTAATTTCATCCACGTGCACATACACCGAAATAAATACGATATCATGCTCGTCGGCGGAGTAATGTGTACACACCACGCGAAACTAAGGCCCGTGCAACATGCCCTCGTCTCAGGAGGCCGTTTTTCGGGTAATATCATCATCATCGTGATACCGTGGTATAATGCACCGTCGTTTCGATCATCCGCGAACGGTGTTTTTCTGTAATAAACGACTGTCTTCGGTTCTTTAGCTCTCCGCGCGGCGCACGCACGCGCACGCACGTCGCAATAATTGTTAATTGATCCATTAAATCGTGTAAATTGTTAATCGCACGTCGTACGTACATAATATATAGTATTATGCACAAGCGCGATCACCGACTCTCGTGGTATCTGTATAATTGCATCTAATTAACGCGTCAGTCTTGCGAGACACAGTGTAACGTTTCTTTTTCCCAATCATTCGGCCACGACGACACACAGTTCAAAACTAATGACAATTTACATGCGTATATACTTTATACGGGATTTTACATATTTTTTTTCAAACAAACTACTCCAACACAAGTAATAATACAATATATTCCATCCCACTACTACTTGCATTACTACATAAATTCTACGTCAAATAGTCCTGCTAACCTTTTAACGGTTGCCGATAATTCCAATATTTTACATTTTACCTAGCCATTCTCGTATATTTTTTTTCTTTCCAAAAATTGTTTTACTCTGTCTTTATAATATACTTTTTCGTTGTATAACTTATACTCAGTACAGCTTTACTTGTACATTATTGCATAACAATGTTATTCATTCGTATTTTATACTTTTAGCTACCGTGTTCAATAACTAAACGAGATTATATTATGTAAAAGGACTTGGGTCCGTATGCATAAATAAATAAATAAATATTATATCGACCGTTGGTTGTGCTGTTCAACAATCAAAACTATTAACTTCTCACTCGACATCTACGATTATGGTATAAAGATATGCGATCATAACCGAACGAGCGAGTGTATAACAATGAACAACAAAGCTCAAGACGTATATACTACAATATTAATATGATGAGGCCATAATTTATTTATTTATTCGTTCAGATGTCTGCACACCGCACAGTCGTACAAAGCACGAGCGCAATGCGGTATAACTAAGGTGTATTGACCATGGTTAGCACTTCTGTTATACTACCGTAGCATAAACTATTATCGCGGACTCGATAATTTAATTTTCCGTTTAATTTTAGTACAAGCTATGGCGTACTTTGTTTTACCCTGCTTCGGGATCTTTGCGTGATTCACATTAGAACTTTATCGAATATTGCTATATAGTTGTTTGTGAATGTGCGAATGCATAAAAATACCCGAAAGACGCGTATTCACAAACCGAAAGCGTTACGTTCTATAAGCTATTGTACATTAATCATGAATATTCAGATCGTTTAGAACGACAAAAACAAAGAACGAAAACATTTATAATTTTCACAGGCTTATACTGCGATTTGAGTATGTTAATCTATTCTGAACGTTTAATTGGTTTCTCTGTGCCGAGTCCATCATAACTATATGTACATTAATGTTTATGTATTTTTATTATTTAAACCAAACACGTGATTGAATTTCATTGTTTGAATTTAAATTGCGATATAATTATTAATCGGAGTTGTATAATAAACAGTACTATAGTCACTAAATGTAGTACTGATCGTATAATAATAATCAGGGCTCATATTTCGATGAATTCCATATTTTTTTTGAAATGTTTGATATGATGCAAAAATCAAAGGTACAAATGTGTTTCAAGTACACATAATATTCTAATAACGAACTTTTATTGTGGCATTTTATGAATTTATCGAGATTTCTAACGTTTAAGGACCTTTTTGTTCATTTTTAGGGAGTTATTAATTTTTTTATGTCATTTTAACATATATCTAGCTATTTTACGAGAAAAAAAATGAAAATAATAAATATAAATACACATTATTTACTATAACAACATTAGGTAATCTGGTTTTTAAATAAAATGATTCGCAAATTTATCACGAATAATTTTGTTACATTATTATACGTTCGTTTTTAAAATGGGTATTTTTTAGAGCTTTTGGTCGTAAATGCATTTTTTGAAAGACGATTTACCGATATTTTTAGGGCATTTAAATCTGAGCCCTAATAATACTATACGTTCTCGAAAAAATAACGTTTAGTCTTACAACATTAATTAATATGACGTACCGTGTAGAAAAATAAGACAATAATTAAGTAATAATTCTTCAGAGTTACGTTTAACTCGAGTCGGTTGAAAATTTAAAATCAAAACACTACAACCAATAACTAGGTACCGATCGATAGTTCATTAATTATTATTATTTTCCATTCGTGTGGATAACCTCAAGGGCAGCGCGTAAGATGCTCGTATCCAAGGAAGTATGACATTAAACAAATGATGATAATAATATAACGAACAAAGGAGATAAATAAATTAAAAACTATTATGGTGACAAACACCTGTGCAACACTCTTTAGAGTGAACAAGAGTGTGCAGCGCGCCGGAGACGATAATATGGACCCGGGGTTGCCAATTAATATTTTTGGACTGCCAAATTGGGTATTTTGAAAAATTTCGGGAGCCATAGAAATAGCCGAGCAAATATTTTGAACATATTATATTACAATGCAAAAGTAATGTAAATAAAAATGATTAATTGAAAAAAACGAAACAAAATAAAACACAAATTAATAATAATTATATAAAATTAGAAAATTAGGTGGCAATTTGTCGGTAAAATAATGTGCTTATCATATTTTATCGTAGGTATCCACTGTTTTTATCCTTGCTGCTGGCTGGATGTGGTCCGTGGGCCGTCATTTGGTGACCACTAATATAGACGATATAAATAATTATAGTCGCACATGTTAAAAAAAAAACAAAATAAAAATAATTTGTATTTTCACGTCGGAAGGCCGACCGGTACTGTATTCTGCAGTAATAATATCGTTGATCAGCCGCAAAACTAGTTCACACTCGCTTGAAAGATATTTTTTTTAATCTTTTTTTTTTATTATTACCCGGAACGATGTACAAATGCTATACACATGTACCTAGGTAGTGTCGAGACGTTTTTTAACCTTCCAAAATTGCACAACACTATATTTTGCATATAGAACGTGAACGCGTACATTACAATAATATCTCGCCTTCCTCCCCCCTAACACCCCCCCCCCTCTCAACGACCGCGTGACGGTCGTCGTCGTCGTTCTCCCGCAACGCTATATCGTCGCGCGGAAAATTTAAAAGAAATTGCGCACGGGCCGAGACTCGAGCGCGTTCACCGTCGTCGTATAAACCGTACATTATTATTTTTATCATTATCACAACACACATAATATTATAGCAGTCGACGGTTTCCTCCGCCGCCACGTGTTGAATGTGTAATGTCCTCACGGGCGGCGTGTGCGCATCATACGCACACGTACAGGGTGTCCCACCGGGAATTACACAGAACGATACCTCCCGTCTTATCGGAACCAATCGAATTCTGTTATTTTTTTATGTGTATCCCTGAGGGCAAACTTGTGGAAAACAGTTTGGTAAATTTAAGCGTGTATTATACACACATAATATCTACATCCATTCTGTAGACCTTCTTTTTCTGAATATATCGACGGTTCAAATGTCAGTTTTCGTTGGATTCATAATTTCTAACCATTCTTCCAGTTTACAAGAAAATAATGTATTATTCACGCAATTTTAAATAATAATAACATCATTAGCATACCTAATCGGAAATATGACAAGGTGATAATAATTTACATTATTTCTTTGTAATCTAGAAAAAATTATATTGTTGCCTCGTCATTTTTCCGATAAGATTTGCTAATAACAATATTATTATTTAAGATTGTGTAAATAGTATACCCAGGGTTGTTACTTAACTTTTAAACATCCTGGGAAATTGGTAAATGTACGCCCATTTTAGGGAGATGATCAGGATAGTGTTTTTTTTTTACAAAAAATTAAGCACACTCATGCAGTAGTATGAGTACTAATCGTTTATAAGGATTTCGCAATATACTAGACCAATAAATTATCTGCCACAAATAGTTTAAACGACTTAAACTTAAGAATCAAAAATTTTAAAATTTAAAACCTTGAAAACATACCCACAAAAATTATACGCATGGGGATAAATCACCGACATCTTAGATCCGGCCCTGAGTACGCCATTTTCTTGTAAGCTTGAAAAATTGCTAAAAATCAAGAAGTGTATGAAAATTGAAAGTTGAACCGTCGAAATTTTTAAAAAAAAGAAGCCCTTATATGGCTGTCGTCGAATTTCACAAAAGTTATGAAATAAAAAGTTAATTATTTAGCGTTCCTAGTAATACACTCGTATTTACCAAACTGTTGTCGACAAAATCGTTTTTACCCGGGGTAAAGACAGATTGTGAAATAGAATTTGATCATATCCATCAACACGGCGGAGATATCGGTCCGTGCGAGTCCCGGCGGCACATCCTGTACGCACATGTTTAACGTATAAATTATTACGACAATATTATATGGTCATCGCTCACGTTCCCCGCGTGGCCCGTTTAAAATTCTGAAGCTGTTTAGTCTCGGTTCAGCGATTTCAATAACACACATCACGCGCGTCACCGTCGCGTTACGTTATGGTATACCACCACCCATTATACACGGACCGTGTGCACCGCGGTATACGAATATGTACCTGTACACATGCCACGTGTATGTTTAAATCGCATAGTATATGCACAGGAATTCACACCCCTCTCGCCGCTTGCCGCCGTCGGATCGCCTCCTCGCCTCTAGCGGTCCTACGTTAAATAATAAATCATCGAACCCGCGTACGCGTCTTGGCCGAGGGTCATTATCAGGGCTCGTGAGTTCATGTTCTAAAAAATGCCTAAATAAGTATGCACTTATGCACTAAAAGCTGGGAAAATATGCATTGAAATATGCCTTTAAAAGTTCAGAAATATGCATTTATATGCACTAAAAATCTAAAAATATGTATCAAAAATATGTAGATTAAAAAATTAAAATACTATAAGTAAATTTTGGAATAACAAAAAAATGTCCATTCATATCATAATGCGGGCTACGTTTGTACTCGCTTTATCTGCTCTATACGTTTTATTTTTAATAATTTGATGTTGCGAAAACTCCCTTATACTTTATACAGTGTAAATATATAATTTATTGCATTTCGATCAAATTTCGCTAAAAATATGCACAATAAAATAGAAAAATGCATAAATATGCCAAATAGTTAAAAAACCTCTAAATATGCAAAAATATGCAACATAAAATTTCACATACTTAACCACAGTACCTTGAAATGGATTTCTATGTCACCTAGCATTAAATACGATTTAGCAAGATTAATATGCAAATGCATGAACTCACGAGCCCTGGTCATTACGATCCGCATGCCGCAGAAGCCCAAAACGACGGTTCGCCGCGCGCAATCACACAGACGTGTTCACAGCGTTTTTGGCGCCCTAGCCGGGGCGCGGGGCAGTCCCTTTGATTTGCGAGGCCCGGGGTACGGCACCTTTGGCGGGGCCCCATCGCCATGGAAGTATAACCCGCGATACTACGTTGAATCCATGAGCTCATCATTGGTTTCCGAGAACTTCACTTTTATTAGGAATATTTTGGACGTCGCCATTGCGCGTGCACTTTTTTTGTATTCTTAAAAATTATGTTTTTATTTTTTGATAAAACCATTTCAAAAAAAATCCATGAGCAGCCACTGTGGTTACAACAAGTCTAAGTGCACGGACACCGCTCTTATGTGTAATGTCATCAAAGCTCATATCCATGGTAAGTGCACTTTCAATAGAGAAAATGTCGTGTGCAGCATAACATCATTCAATTGACACGTCTGACGTCGTCGTTGTTAAAAATGTCGTTTACCGGCCACGAGGGCTTTTATCGTCTTCACTTTTCGTCTCGCGTGTTACAGAATTGTTTGTCCTGGTCGGTAAACCTGTACGGCTTGGAGACGAACCGAATAATATCAACTAACCCGTTCGAAGTAGCATATTTGATGTACTATAATATTACATAGTTTGTGGAACGTTGATATTCACTCTTATCGAACTCACCGACATTTCGACCGTTAAATGCCTGAATATGACATTTTTACTGTTAAATGCCAGGATATGACGTGTCTACGACTGTTTTATCGTTGTCTCAAGTGTCGTATTTGTCGTTCGGTTGTTATATAGTCGTAGTAATCGTTCTCTGCTCTGCACCTACATCTTAAGGGTCTAAAACCCGAGCCTCCGATGACTTAAAGTCGCTCGTCCCTCGACGTGCAGCCAACGGTACGATATCTGTAATAATATGCCACGTGTACTCATCGGTACCTACTACCTACGTATCAATTATGTGTTTGCGCACGACGTCTGAACTGGACTCGGAGTACATATGAATGGACGCCGTGTTTCGGACCTCGAGGCGTACAGTGCACGGGCGACATGAGAAGAAAAACGTATTGATATTGCGTAACTCGTATCATTTCGCGTATTTATTCACAAACAGCAAACGTATGTAATTTCGCGTCCGAAATAGAAGCGTATATATACACAGCGACCGCGCGGCTCGTGAATATATCGCAATTGGTCGCGCTAGAGGAACACGTTTTCATACCGATTATTATCATACGTACGCGATATGTATTAAAAACCAGAAGCGTTTTCGTCCGAGTCTGTACAGCACGAAAACCCCCAACACGGCTGCTGCTGCTGCTGCTGCGTGTGTCCATACAGTTTACTGGAACTAGCTCGGGCGGTTTTACAAGATCGATTAAATCGTGTTCGCATCGAAGGCCGGTGCACCGTGCACTGTACGTCTACATTTGTCCGCGTGATTATTGTAACTTCGCGTTCACTCGATTCGTCCGTCCGGGGCTGTACAGGTACGTGCGGAAACGCGCATCGTACCGTGCGTTACAAACCGTTTCACTACGCCTACCATTCCGTGAACGACGCGTCGACTCAATCCCGGAGTACCTGGATTTTCATACCTTTTACGATCATTAGTAATTGAAAAAAATAATAAAACTCATAGATTGTTGCGGGGAAAAAATATATACAAAAATTATTACAAAAAAAAAACAATTAGTTAATACTTTTATAACAACTCGTATTTTTTCCCCACAACAATCTATGAGTTTTATTTTTTTTCAATTATTAATGATCATAAAAGGTATGAAAATCCACGTATTCCAGCCTTAATAAGTCTCAGTACCTGGTTGGCGACCCGATTCCCGTTTCGGCGGTCGTCGACGGGTGCTCATCTCGGGAATTCGGGATTGAGACGTCGCAACGAATATATTTTTTAAACGTGGAAATACTAACGCAACGTATACTTGGCTCGCGCGCCACTTCCGTTCTGCACACTTCTACCCTACCGATCGCCGCGATCTTTTTTGTCACCTCGTGCGCGACTCATAATATTATGGTACCCGGCTGTGTGCGGATGGAGAAAATTGTAGACAAACGTTGTTACAAGTGCCATCATTGATTACCGTCCCCCGTTCGGAAGATTACACGTCCTCTGTTCGTAGCCCACAGAAACAACCGAATGACCGGCAGAACTCTCTCTCCGGCGGCTTGTTTGACGTACTTGTACTACGCCCGCACGCGCGCTGTGTTCTACGGGGTAGGCACTTGACCTAACCAACATTTTTAGCGTTTACCGGTTAAAAAGTGAAATATAAAGTAGCGGTTTTCCCCAGGGTTGGTATAAGGTTGATTATAAAAAAAAACTATATTCATCCACCGTCAAATATATTGCATAGATAATATATCATGTTATGTGCTATCACAATCGAGTCCTGCATATTAGGAATAAAGAAAATCTGTACATGTTATCATGTGCGGTAATTAACTGTTAACTGCGAAATGCGTGGTGATTAAGGATTTAGGACTTGATTCTTAGGTTCAGCTTACAGCTCGATTGTAAATATATTCGCGCTTGTAAAAAACTTTCGTCCCACCCTCGTGTTATGTACCCTCGAACTGCGCTCAAATCTGTAAACGTCACGCACGGTCGTATGCGATTTAGAAAGATGCGTAAGTACTCGAGGTACCGCAAAATATTATTGTACTAATGCAGGCGAATCGTTAACGGTTCACGAACGTGTATGCGTTTATAGGTGCATACTGAACATGACGATTATCGTAAACCTCGAATAGGGCGGATTAAACATGCCGAAAACGTTTGGATTTTCTTCATCGGAAGGTAAGCATTATTCCGTCCGACCGACCGACTGCACATACATAATTCATTTTTGACGGAATTTATCGACCGTAGATGGATATATATATATATATATATATATGACGGACGTCAAGTCTATTATATAATCAACCGTACACGCGATATCATCCATCTCATCCATTATTAACTTAAATTCAAATTGAGTTATCCGTCCGAAAGCGATTTTCTCGCATACGTTATAATATGATTTTCCTTTGACGAGTGTCAATATATACACTTTTATACCGAAGCGTTTCGAACTCTAAACAATACGAATGCGTGCAGGTATACGACATTATTCCGTGGCATGTAAATTGTATGAACTGAAAAAAAAAAACAATATCAATCTCGATCGAAACGAAACGACCTTAGGGAATTCCCCATTTCACAAGACCGAGTTAACGATTTCAGTGGTGACTGAATATATTATAACCTTATACCGTTCACAAAAAAACCAATCCGTCCGATTAAAAGAGTAAAGTTTATCTATATACATGTCTAAACCGTCTAGAAACTCTATAATGCTTAAAATGTTCGACGTTTGGTTCGCACTGCGGTAAGCAGTCTATACAGATTAGGATTTCATAAGTCATAACACGTTATACTACACACGTTCGTTTATTTACACAGGTATGTATATATTATATACTCTTGATGGATATATTATACCATACTATACCGATTACCGCGCATGCTCGCATCAGCTGAAACTAAAATGTACACAAAATTATTATCATTAACGTACGGGTATATGTTGTGTTGGATAATTGAAAATCGGAATATAAGTAATAACCTTATACTATGTATTTGTAGTTAAATTTGTTGGCCGACGATGCGAAGTTTGGTTCGATTTTCGTTGTATCAATTTTTGAAAGTGAGTTCAGACGATCATCGCTTGATCGCGATCTATTGTTTGATTTTGTTTTATTGGTTCACGCGAGAGAATATCTGCAGCTCACGAACAGAGATTTCCATAGGTTGACCGCACGAAACAAAATGAAAACGAGGTGCAGCATTGTACAGCGCGGGGGGGGGGGGGGTTGAAGACGATATTTTACTAATGCGGGCCGCCGATGAAAAAAAGGTTGGGAATCACTGCTCTCTACATGGAACAATATTCGTCTTCTTAGGTTAAACCTATATACGTAAAACGAGTGTACTGCAGAGATGATGGTTTATGAAAATCCACGTCCGCGTGTCTGAATATTGTGTAACACGTGCACGTTCAGCCGGTCCACCAGCGCCGCAGAGATAAAATAATAATAATGTACAATATTATACATATCATACCCGTACATAATATATACATGACGTCGTCGTAACCACACGTTATTATTGCGATGAACGACCGTGAGGACTCCTAAGTTCAAGAACGTTCAACGATTCATTAATGTTTTTAATACCATTATCATCAAATACCACCGCCGTTTACAATAATATGATGTACACTTTACTGCACGAATGTCATCAATATTAATCGTTATTCGCTTATAAATCATTGTTTTACCCCGGACCTATTGTACATGTGTACATACATCATGATGGTTTACGCGCGTGCGTCGTAGTGTTGCCTTTTTTTTTGTTTTCCTTCTTCGCAACTATATATTGTGTTACACACGTGGTACGCGCGTCCGTAGAAATATGTCTCATCGGGCAAGCTCCAAACTGTACACAAAATCGATCACTTACCGTTCCTTCCCCTCCCCCTTCCCACCGATTAGCTCGAGTCATCGCGTACGATTTCCCGCCGTGGCCGTCGCCGAAACAAAACGGTTTAATCGTCGACGCGCATTATTGCGTAGAGCCGATTTACATATCGTATTGTATGTAGTCTATTATTGTTTTGACGATACAATTATGATAACGCGCGGCCAATGTGTTTCAACAGGTGACACGCTTGAAAACATTAAACAAACGTGTTAAAAAAACTAATAAGACGCGGTTTTTACGTTGTAAAAACATTAAACGTCATCATCATTATCATCGTCCTTTTTAGCCACCTTGTCGAGGGAAACGTTGTTCATTTCCACTTGGAGTCCTAAGAAGTTAATATTGTCATAAGCTACAACTACTGCGTTTACGTACCTATCACGCTCTGACGTGTTATGATTTATGGTGGATAAATACTTCCGGTGGAACCCAAAGCGCGTATTTAAGAATCAATATACGAAATGTGATGAAAATAAAATGTTCGAATCGGCGGTACGCACGTAAATTCTACAAATTTACGTGTTTTTTTTTTTCGTCAACCTCTTGTCGTTTTTAAATGTCTGTATTGGATAGTCAACCGAAACTTAAAAACACGATCTCTCAGTCAAGGTTGATGGAACTTGCAACGTTGTCTAGATCTCAAGGTACAAAACGTTGTTGTCTATTTATCCGCAGCGTATGAGGAAATGTTCTTGGATGAATTTTAAAAAAAAAAAAACGGGAAAGAAGTGCATGATACTGAACTTCGTTACAGTACAAAATATATTTTTTTAATTAATTAAAACACCGTCAGTAAATATATTATTATGTAATTCAAACCTTTTGTTGAACCATCATCGTATAAAATATACGTGAACTAATTATGTTGTTCGTCCACAGATGCTCATACCGATTAGAATAATACCGCTCAGTCGGTGAGTGGTTACGGTATAGTCAGTTTTAAGTCTTAAATGTCTATCCTAAAGAATTAGACCCATGCATCGTCAGAGTGTATTTTTTACCAAGCGTTTTGGCTTTTCTCTACAACGTCCGAATTCACGTATTATGTGCGCATCTAATATTCTAATGCAATATACAAACTTCGCAAGCTGTAAACGACTTATCCATCGACATTCTACTAATCGTGTCGTGATAATACACACCACGGTTTTGGACGGGGGAGGGGATATATTGTATACTTCACCGTACACATGAAATTCGCCTACATCGCGAGAAACACATATTATTTTTAATATTTAAACGACGCTTAACACGTCTAATGTCCTTTGAAGTTTTCTAATAATCGTGGCAGCACATATCAGTGAAAATATAGTTGACGGCGTAGGCGAACGTGATTATATTTTAGCCTAAACAATACGGTTTTCGCGTTCGCTCGCGATGATTCAGTGTGATCATAATTAATAACCATCATAGTATTTCGAACTGTTTACGTCGAAGTAAGTAATAAATGGCAACGAGGAATACTGAGTTTTGAAGAAACTATAAAAATGTACGTTGTCTTATCATACATTAGTATAAATTTGAATTTATTATGAAATTATTTTGCACGAGCGAGTGATCACGCATGTATAAACCTATAATGCACAAATAATTAATACGCACTTTTTGCTAATAGTTTACCGTGGTTATAATAAGCGTTGGCATGCGTTTAAGAATAAAACCGAAATTAGAATCCATTGTTAAAACAATAAAATGGCAAAATGTTAACATAATGCAGGGTGTTGGCCACTATATTATAGTCTCGGATCATTTACCTCATAGTTTGCTATGAAAACATTGTTATCAATTTGAAATTAATTATATGAAGCGTCACGCTATAAAAAAATAAATAAAACGATTCTCAATTGAGCTCAGTTTACTATTATATAATATTAAATTATATGTGTTCAATCTGGTTTTTAAAATGTTAAGTGTTCATACTATGAATTATGTAAATAACATACGCGACGGTTTGAAAATAATCTATGGTTAACGTCGTGTATTAAATCACCAAACCTTAAAATAAAATAGTAAGGAACGCGTCGTACTATAAAAAAAATGTACGCGGAAATAAACAAAACCCGTATATATCGTGTACACCTATGGGTATATATATAATATTCCTTTTCAGAAAAAACGATAGTGAAAATGTTTTAAATCATTAATTAATGAAAGCTCAACGAGTTATAATGACAACAAGACTACTGATCATACTTTGTTTCCAGGATACAACATTGCATATTTTTATAGCATTTTAAGCCAGTAGTGAGCATATACATGTTTCCATAATTTTAGACACAAAAGACCTTATAGTCTTGTGCGAAAACCAAACCACAAATAGAACATAACATTGATAATATGTGTTCAAATTGATTTATTCGTTATTGATCGAGTTCATGATTAATGTAGTCACTATGTAAATATTCGATTAAGTAACTTATCTTAATTTTTTTACCAGACACTTAATGGTCATTTTATCAGAAGGATGGAAAAAGTAAGAGTTAGAAATAAAAAGGTCAAAATAATGGCAATCGGATAAAATTGATATGTACCATCGGAGATTGATCACGTCATGTTGTAGAATGTGATTGACCAAACGTGTACAGTGTACACCAGGGGTCACCAATTAATATTTTTGGAGGGCCGAATCGGGAATTTTGAACATTTTCGGGGGCCGTCAAAATAGCCAAGCAAATATTTTTTACATACTCGTATTATGTAATGAAGCAAAAGTATAACTCAAATAAAAAATAATAAATTGAAAAAAATAAAATAAAATAAAAAACAAATTAATAGCAATATTTTAATATAAATAGAAAGTCAGGGTAAAATTAGTGGGAAAAATGGCAAGTAAATTTGCTATCGAAGTTTATTCGTATTTAATTATCGGTTTATACTTTTTTTTCCTTGTCTGCGGGCTAGATAAAGTGTGTTCGCGGGCCGGATGTGGTACACTGTACACTATACAGGTTTCCGAAGAAAAAAATTGGAATCGAAGAAAAAAATTGGAATTTAACAAGCTGCGGATTGAGATATTACCATACTTGTAATTATATGTTTAACGGATATTCATCGGTTATAATGAATTTCTATACCAGTGTGTCAGCTCTCATACTTTGATGTTTTTCAAATATCACACATCAAACACTCTCTCTCTCTCTTAAACACATTTTATATATATATATATATATTATATTATACATCAGTTAATTACAGACTTTACGGTGCAGCCTTTGCCCTTTGTCGGCAACGGCAGAACACTACCTCATCACAGTATATAATTATACAATATCCTATATCTTGTTTATTTGAGTTATTCACGCGATCATTATTCCTTATTGGCTTTCCTACCCGTCGACTCATCGACTATGCACGGATCAGGTTGAAGAAAACACAATTTCACATAAACACACATTGGTGGCCCTGAAGTTATTTTGGAGTTGTAGCGACAAGAATAAAATTCATCCCTTAAAAAATAATCCTTAGCGATTTTGACAAAACGACGGCTAATTGCGAGCAGATGGTTCCGTGAAAGTAATTATACAACATTTCTTAAACATACACGTAGTCTTAGACGTCGTAGTTGCATCGCGCATAGGTACAGCGTGGTACTAACTTTATAAAGACATTTTCATTCCATCTTTTAATAAACTTGCTACGTTCACCTACAAAAGAACACACAAAACTTTCAGTACTCACTCAAATCCTATCATCACTAATTTTTCGTCATAAACAAATTCCAGATAACCAGCCCAGGTGCCTAAAAGGAACTGATGCTGGGACCTATTTTCCCCTTAAAATAAAATAAAACATTACTCACGGATTGCCCTCCCCTTCCCGTCAGTAAATCTCATCAAATTTACCCATATTGTGTATCACTTGTAAATATAGATTGTAAATATAATACCTTTTGATTTCAATAAAAAAAAGGGTACACAGTAGAAACCTAAATATAAATTATTCTTTCCACTTGGAATCAAACAAATAATAATCGAACCTCGGACCTCAGTACCTATATCAATGGTCCGTAACATTTTCTGAATCATGGTACCTTTTAAGATATAAATTACTGCCTCGAACTTCCCACACCTTCAAAAAGAAATACCTTTAATTTTGGAAATTATTTTAATATTTTATGTTAATTTTAAATAGTATAATTGTCATTGTCTTTCTAGTATAAATTACAGATTGTTTGAAACAATCAATCATAAATTATAATTTTCTCGTTATTCGAATAAAGATTTCAGAACCATGTCATAAACCCCTTAAAGGTCCGTGGACCACTGGTTAAAAAACTCCGATCTACATAGTTGTTCTAATTCAATTAATATTCAATATGTTAACTAGATAGCATGGATTGGCATCATTCATACACATATTCGTATTCTGTTGAAATGTGATTTTGAATATAATATACTCGTACTACCCGTTAGATTATTCTGTAATTTATTTTATCAATTATTAACGACGGATTATTATTGCTTTGAAATAAAACGGGGATAACAAACGCAGCTAACTAGTCATCGTACATTGACTAATGTGTTAATTATTTGCTAAAACGTCCATTCCGTTTGCTCTTGTCGGAAGTTTTGCAATTCTCGCGATATGATATACAAACCGGGTATTTCTGCAAAATAATCTACACGTAGGTGAATCATGAATATATTATTATATAATTATTATAGCACGTGATTATTCCGTATTATTCTTAATCGAATATTTTCTAGATAAAAATGTGTTTATTTTTTCAAATACAAGGATTATTTCGTGTTCGTGAGAGAAAAATATTAGCATATCATAACCTTATGACCCGCTGTAGCATAAATTAAATCTATCACGTCTGCGGAAAGCTTTTAGTTTTCAACGGCTCTTGAAACGGTCGTACGCGCCAAATATCGTTTAAGACGAAAAGTGATTTAACAAACATATAATGTTATATTCTCATGCAGTACCAATTAGACCGGAGCAATAAATTTCACCGAATGTCAGTATTATTCGAACAATCTACAGCGGAGTGCAAGTGGGACGTAGACAAAAAAATGAAGTGCATCATCTTATCGCAATCACTGTTATTTATTAATTTCATAATGCACAGGCGTCAGTACGTCTAACATAATATTGTAGACTCTACAATGTAGAGAATGCATCGTATCACCTCTCGGTCCGATACGTCATGCCCGTATTTACGAACTGAAGAACGCGAACGGCGACAAATGAAAACAAATAATGTCGCACCGAATCGCGACTGCGGTCTAACCGCGGGACTATTTGATGTTTTATCGAGCAACAGAAAATAGTTGTACAACATATGGAGTGTAAATTGTTAAACCTATACCGATGGATTGGAAGAAATGGAACAAATTTTAAGCAACGCTTCTGAAATAAAATACAAATCTGTGAATTAAGTAGTAACTAGTAACTAGTAACTATATACAGTGTGGACCAATTAAATTAATGTTAAAATTGAAAATACCGTCTAGTAGTTTAGACAATGTTTAAGTATGAATGTATAAAACGATACAGAACTCATTTGTAGTCGTAATCGTTGTACTAGACATGTAAATCAAAATAAATACTCCAATGAATCGTATTTTGAACCAAACGCTTATATAGAAGTAAAATGCATGAAAATCTAACGGTCCTCTTGGGATGTTTACTGTCACTTGTGCTCTCATCAAATTTCAATGATATTATTTTAAGAATTTATTAAGTTCTTAACATAATTTCGACCATGTCAAATAAATTAAACGCTTGGACTGCTAAAGACGGCTCTCGATAAGAGGTTGAGAAACTGGTGATAGGGCGATCGTCAGCCAATGTAAAAAATCTTCTTTAAAAGGGATACACACCTGGGGTACGAATTCTGAAAATGTTGGTTCGAATCGGTTCGAATGACGTATGATGGTACGATTTTGGTGGTGAATTTCGGAAAGTTCGACGATGCGGTGCCGGGGTGACGGGCCTTAAATCGGTCGTACCGGCCCGGTCAGTGCAGGTACCACGATCAGACAATCGCTGGCGGATCACCAAAAAAATGTGTGACATCTATAACATAACCGCCGCCGCAGCGTTATACATATTACGTCGGAGTCGCGCGTGTGCTCGGAATCGCCAACGACTTTGGCCAACACGACGTCATAATATATTACAATTATTGCGTACGGATAGCGTTATGTTTCGCGGCGGCATCACGGACACCGGTGGTTCCGAGAAGAGAAATACGTTTTGAATACCGAAAACTAGTACTCGTACACGGCTCGTGCGAAATGTGATGTAATCGCGGTGCCGTGGACGCACTGTGATGTTACCTAACGATCGTTTTTTTTTTTTTTTTTTAAATCGCACCGCGGTGGACACGACCGCCGGACATGGTTTTCGGTCGACATCCGTACAGGAGAGCCGGTGCATAATAATATAACTGCTGCCCGGTACGTATACCACGTCGTTGGGCAACGCGGTCATCGTGTAACCGTGTTCCAAGTACCAAGCTGCAGTGCGCATAGGTCGTTATAAGAGCACAACATAATTATTATTATGCGACGCGGGTAACCAAACTCGTATACTTACGGTTCATCGTCGTACGTCATAATAATATACGGAGTGTCCGACCGGGACTTACGTATATCGACCCGCGTTTACAGAGATAATCGAATTTGGTAATTTTTTCAAAGGCCTCTTTGCCCGAAAATTTCGATGGTTCGATCATCAGCTTTCGTTGGGTTCGTGATTTTTAATATTTTTTTTTTCGTTTACAATGAATAATGTAAATCATTATCACATTGTTAGTTTTTGGACGTGATTTACTGTTAATGCTGTCATTATTTAAATTGTGTAAATAGTACACTGTTTTCTTGTAAAGTGGCAAAATTGTTAGAAATCAAGAAGTAAATGAAAATTGAAAGTTGCACCGTCAAAATGTATAGAAAAAAAGCCCTCTAAAATGGCCATCTTCGATATTTATAAAAGTTATAAAAAGTTAATTTTTTAACTTCTTTAACAATACGCACTTATATTTACCAAACTATTGTCAGCAAAATTGTCATTACCCAGGGATGCTCATAGACAAAATACAGAATTTGAAAATCTCCATTAACACGGGGAAGAT
Source organism: Periphyllus acericola (assembly GCA_949715065.1). Lineage (NCBI taxonomy): Eukaryota > Metazoa > Arthropoda > Insecta > Hemiptera > Aphididae > Periphyllus > Periphyllus acericola. The sequence continues at coordinate 11,000,144 of OX454272.1, forward strand.
ATCGCTGGGTGTGAATTCCGGTTGGACATCCTGTATGGACACTCCGTTTACAAGTGTGTAAAGCCAATCCGTTTTGCGATTGGTTTTAATTTTTAAAAATGCTAATTTAATTTTTTTGTACGATTTTTATAAGAAAAAATCGTAAGTTTTCGGTGGCTTTTGATTTTCAAGCTCTTCTGGTCGTACGCGACATTCAAGGAAGCAATAATACTAATTATGTATTTTAAAATAAAATTGTACCCCTTGTAATCTGTTAAATTTAAATTAATAAATTAAAATCCTAAAATCTAATAATCTATCTACACCGTCACATGATATCATACCTAGAAAATAATAATTCCTAAACACTAATGGTATATCATATTGATTTTGATATTTGCGCGGCTCTTAAGGTACCGAATTGGTGGTTAAGCTAATATCCGGTATATCAGATAATATACTAACGCCAACAATTATAAATTTGAATGTATCTGCGTTTTGTTGATTCTTACTTAGGAAAACACAAAACATATATTGTTTAGGGTAACAAAAAAAAATTATATGTTATTTATTCAAATGCTTATCGTGTTATATTTTAAATTCTAAATTCTCGGTTGGCTACGAACTAAAAGGAAACTGTGGTTTTGGACGTGCGCACGTTTCGCTCATAACTTTTCGGGGATTTGTATGTTTTAAAAAATCAAGTTTTAAAATGCCGAGTTTTAGAACGATAAGTTTTAGAAAATTCTTATTTTAGAATATGAAACTTTAAGAAAAATGGTGTTAAACAGTATAAGCTATTATTATTTATTACTAAATGTTGGTGTGAAATTACGATAAATTTCTAGAACTGTGATCGGGAAAACAGGAAATATAAAAATACAAAAATCTGTAAGAATAGTTGATATTTTTAATTAGGATTTAAATTAATTTGTGAGAGTTACTGCTAATAAACTTAAGTATTAAAAATCATATTTATTTTATAATTAGTTAATCCTTTAATTTTTTTTAAAACAATAAACATTTTTTAAACTGTCATATAACATATTATAACATTATAAAGTATATATGAGTATGCAGGAAAACAAAATAATTATTTCTAAAAGTTTTATCATGAGCGTAACATAATAATCACGTTCGAGTGTTCAACGTTTTATTCGCGTGCTTTACTCTACAATATTGTATTTTCTCGGTTTTCTATTTTATTCTACGAAAACATAAAAAAACAGGAGACTGCTCATTTTATGACGGAGCATCCGAAAAAAAAATTAATTAACGTTCCGAATTCAATAACAGCAGCAGCTGTTACGTCCAAGTTTAAAATAATAATATATCATTGTTTTGGGCCAAGGTGAGCATAGCGAGATGAGTCTCCGATTTAAAAACCGCGTACCCAGAAGATTTTTTTCGGAATATTTTTTCATTTAATCATTCGTTCCGTTATTCGGTCCAAACCAAGTGTTTTGTATAGAAATACATTCTGTCCATAACGATTCGATAACGATGAGTTGTAATAATAATTGGCGTTTATGGTGTTACATATTTATTAGTAAATATCAATATAACTTTGATTAAAGGCATATCGCATTGTAAATATAAAATGTGTTTTTCTTCTACACACGCATTTATCTACGAATTAACGTGTCCCACACGTTTTTGTTTGTTTAAATAATAAAGCCAGCGTAAGGCTTATCGCAATCGACTGAAGATGAAATTAAAAGTAGTCATGACATTTACAGCGACGGGATTGCAATACTTATTATATCTTACCATAGCGCGTTAGCTGCAGCGCAATAATGTATTTGTGCATAGCAAACGAGTGGTGTTCAAATAACTAATGAGTGCAACTACTGTGGTTTTTTGTTATTTTCTACGTTTAAACGAATACAATTCAAATGTTCGACGAAACATCTTCGACCGAGAATACGAACTTTACGATCGATTCGAGTTTCGACCAATACTGCTGTCACGTCTAATTATTGCAATAACAACAATAATAATTGTATTAATAGTGAATGTTAATAATAACTATCTAATACTTACAAACCAACACAGCCGTGCAGTGTGACCGTGTGTACAGTACACACATAATACATTTAGTGGAGGGTAATTGAATTTTTTTATTTTTATTATTATAACTAATGCACTGTGAGCTGCTAAAAAAAAAAAATACTGTATAGTGCTCTCGCTGCAGTACACAATAAGGGGAAATTATTATTAAGTGACCGTTTTACGTATCATTAGCTGCTGTGCTATAGTATAATAATAATAATAATATGATGATGACATAATTTCGAAACGAATTTAAGATCTTACATTTTGGCGTTTAAAATTAATGGCGTTCAAAATTATTATAATGATAACTCAACAGCGCTCGGAACAATATTATCGTTATTAATTCGATTTTAATTTTAAGCCCATTATTATAATATCATTACGTCGTACGGGTTCTCAATTAAAGTTAATTTCATATTGTTCGAAATCGGTTGCGCGGATTAAAATTGTACATACTGTATACGCACCGCGCCACACGTCGAACGTAACACACACCTTGTTGTTATTATATTATTAGACATTTTTACGAGTATCCTTAATCTAATTGACCCAGATCGCGGCCACGGGTTTTGGTACACAAACGTTTTCGATTGTTTTGCGTATTTCGCCACACACATCTCGAATATTGTCCTCTTATCTTATCACAATACTCTCGGTTTTTTCCTTCGTTTTTTTGTTTTTCAACAGCGTTTAATGTATTAGCTCACTTTCAAGTATATCACTTCGAAAATCTCGGCTGTTGACAAACGCGCTACGTGTACGGGCCTTCTTTGTGTTCACGTAAATCTCTTTACATTGTTTGTGTACCGCTGCACCGGGTACCTACACGGCTACACCTACTGTGTCATTTCGTAGGACTACACGTTTTCAATCGATATCCACTCGGTCGAATCTTCTTCAATCGAACGTTTTCATAACTCGATTGAAATTCGTTTTTGCAATATTAAATGTGCGCCGGATAATAATATACACCGTGCTTGCCGTACAACAACATAATACAACAGTGCAATAACCGTCGTGCAGTGTAAAACGTAATACATTGTGATCACGGGCGGATACAGCGATCCTGAACGGAGCGAGGGGGGAGGGGGGGAATTTGTATAAACGAATAAAATAAATTAATAGGAACGGGCATAGGAATTGTCTTATTATTAATCGAAATAAAAATTAGTTGCGTACGGAAATCCGTCTTACCGTTGACGGAAATACTGGTGATGGATCTTATTGTTTTAGAATGCACCAACTTTTAATTTTGAATGTAAGATTTAATTCAAATTTAAATCAATACCTACTAAATCGTATAAAAAAAAATACATTTGATCAACTTTTAAATCCATTGTATTTTGACTTGACGATTATGTCGCCCCTATAAGACTCGTGAGCTCGCCGACTACCCTATCATCGTGTATACTTTGTCATCGCCAATGCTCTTACACGACTATAATCAGGTGAAAATATTAAATCAGTGGCGTGATGGCAGAAGCTGATATTTACATTTTTTATGCTTTTGTTATATTGCGAATAAATTTTTAGAACGCAATGAAAAATATAATTTTGAATGAAATGCATTTATTCTTCTATGATATGTAATCAATAACCTTTTATGAATTACAATATTAGACCATAATATATACATGAGTTTTCAAAACAATTTATGCCCACATTATTTTTTTTAAATTATCGACATATCAACAAAAAAAAAATTAAAAAAATAACCTTTTTTAAAACATGACAAACCTAACATTTTAGATCAAAAGTAAATTAAAAACATAAAATTGATCTTTTGACTTTAGGTCGATAAATGAAAACCATAAAATTAACCCAAATAAAAAAAATAAAAATAAAAAAGATATCGTCATTCATCATCGTCAATTTTTTAAGTGTGAATTGGCGCCTTAAGTTTGCCAGGTATACAGTTTCCGTTATCGAACATAGATGGATTCAAAATCGCATAAATATACGCAGTTGCAAGAAAAATAAGCTTTCTATATATGTATAACTCGACAAGTATTAAATTCAATTGAAAACCGATCAAAATACCTACCTATATAAAAACAGAAATACGAATCCAGAGGTATGATGCTCATATATAACCTCATATTATTTTTTTCTATGTGACAATGCTGACGCATAATATATTGAAATAAAATAACTCGATTTAGGGACACGGCACACACGTAGCACCAAAGAGTTAGTAAAGAAGTTCAAAAACACAAAATATCCAAAAAAATGTCCTGCGATTCTACTACGAGCTTACCATGACGACCAAATCGTTGTTAGGGAAACGCGGTGCAACATTTTGCTCGTTAATAAACTCTTTGCTCGGCGAGTGCGACATCCAACGTGACGTTTCTGATATCATTTTAGCATGACCCCCCTCTCTTCCCGCGAGAAGAATGTCAAAAGTTCGAGAACCGCCGGAAATAATACAACGTAACAACAGAAGTGCGGAGACATATATTATTTATTTTTTACCATATTCGCTTTTAATAAAAATAAAAAAAAAACGAAATGAAAAAGATTACAGACATACATTTTATAACCGACATAGTACACGTATAAAATATGTACACTAAAAAAAATGGAATGAAATAAATACGTTAAGCATTGGAAAAAGGGTTGTTATCGAGTTGTGGGAGGGGGAGGAGATTGTGGTGCTAAGGGACGAAGGGCGAGTAGTGTATGTATCAAAACTAAAATGGTTTTCGCTTCGCAGAAAAAAATCGAATCAGGGATACGGTTTTTTCCGGTTACCATGGTTATACTTGCAGGTAACTTTGATCATGTTTTATTCACCGTGTCAGCTGCTCCGCGGTAGCGCGCGGAATCGGTCAGAAAAAGTAGTACCCATTATTATTATTCCACGCGGTTGTGCCCATAGGACAGGGGTCGGGAACCTGCGGCTCTTTAACGTGCAACCTGCGGCTCTTCGGATAATTATCAATATATCGAGATCCGTAAAATATATATTACTAACCATTTTTGGATCTACTTACATATTTTGTGAGCAAACATTTTCAAGTATTAACTTTATTAAGAATAAATTAAGAAATCAACTGAATGTTATCAGGCTTGATGCTTGTTTGAAGTTGAAAACTACAGATTACTCTTCAGAATTGAATAAGCTGTCCGAAGCAATTCAGTGTCAAAAATCCCACTAATATTAAGTATATACGTTTTTTTGTGTGTTATTGTGCTTAATTAAATAATATTAATATTTGTATAAACAATAATAATAATAATGAATTAATGAAATAAAGTTTTTCTATATTTTCTAAATTTAAGACGTATTATGTTTTCATTGCCTAGCAAAAAAAAAGGTTGTTCAAACCTGTGCGGCTCCCGGGATATCATAGTTTTGTAATTTTTTGAAAAAAGTGCTCTTTTCTACGAAAAGGTTCCCGACCCCTGCCCGTAGGAGAAAACGCGTCCGTGCTAACGACGATCTTAGTCTTGATCGCGATCACCGCACCGTATAGTGGCGCATTGTTTCTCGCGTGTTTTAATAGCCTCGCTAACACGTCACTGGACCGGATCGGCGAGCCAATGGCGATATTTATTGTTTTTTTTCCTTACCAAACGGTCCATGTATGCACTTTATTTTTTTAACCGATGTGACGTACGACGTTTTTTTTAACGACGACGAAAGTCTAGTTTGTACGCACAAAATGTATACCGATCGCCGCAAGTGTTGCGGAAATTTAAAAACAATCTGGTCTCTCCCGTCTATATATTATACTCACGCAGTGCAGATTATACTTTTTCGTCGGTTCGAACGATCCTGCATAGCATATTATCGTCGCCCGGCAGGACTCTCTGCCCGTCATAACACATTTGTTACGACCATAAATCTCTGCGCATAATTGTTGTTTATTTTTTAACGTTTCGCGGCAGTGTCAACACCGCGTAAAACCACGTAACTCGCGGAAAACTTTCGGTAACACGGCTTCGCGAAACGCGTTCATCGCGCAGTATGTACACAACCCGTGTCCAATATAAAACTTAAGCTCGCCCTACCGCGTAGAAGTATACGGTTTTTTTTTCATGCGAGATCGTTGATGAGGGTAGAAAATTTGTTTCGCGAATTTTTTTTTTTTTCATCGATTTTCCTATCTCACGGGATCATTGGGTGGTTTACTTCTATAGACATACATGCGTTTTCGATTGTTTACACACTGAAATATTGACAAACGCTTCGGGTCGCGTAACTCTATGGGTATATTATAGGGTATATATCGAGTGTTAACCTAAACTCCCTACGGTGGAACAACGGCGAGATACTATATTTCCAATAACGATAAAATGCATACGAAAAGTAGGACGTGCTCTTGGTCAATATTAATATTACAGTGCGAAACGTATAATTAGAAATAATTTATTTCGTATTGCGACCACAGCGGTACACGACTTAAGTATTACAGATTCACTATTTCTGGAAGAGCTGAACTTAAGAAAGTCTGAAGCAGAGTCTCCTCTGAACACGAGACAATATTATATATTTCCTCCTGATCAGTGCTGACAAGTGAAAAGTAACAATGTACCGCGTCGACAAAACATAAAGCACGTGAACATCTGTTCAGAAAATCGTGAAAATATTGACGAGATAAAGAAAAAAAACAGGGATGAGACTGTGCGATCGAATGAGATACAGAGATGGGTGAATGATATTGCTAAATTATTCTTTTGAACTTGATACCACTTGGTCTCGAGAAAACGATTCTGAGTAAAGAAGGTCGGTGGATCAGATTATACTTTTAATGTTGATGGTCGATACCGTAGTAGAACCAATAAAATAAGTTTCTTGAAATAACTTATATCGTGGAGTAATCAAAATTCGTTGAAATACCCAATTTCGTCAACATTTCATTTTCTAATGCTTACAAAAGTTGTTTGCGACTTTCCGGTAAAAACGTTGTTCATTGACTACGCAGAAAATTATCAAAAATCTTTTGTCCATGAAATATAAGCAAGTCATCGATTAGGGCATGTTGTGACGCAGTCGCGGGCATCTCTAGCTCCCGGATGGCTGACCATCCGGATTTTAGCGACAGTGCCATATCTCGTGTACACATGCGTGTTCCAAAAAACCAACCGTTAATGGCCATATTTGCTGAAGCTTTAAAATAATAATAACAAAACAAATCGATTCTCGGTAGTGATTGAAGTTTGTTTGCAATTTTTCTCTGTTTTACTCGATTATTCGGAAAACTATTTGAGAAATTCAAAACATGATACCTCCAAAGTATACCAACTAGACAGCATTTCTTATTAGAAAAGTACCGGGATGTATGCATCAGAGCGATACTTTTGGTCAAAATCGTGTACAAAAAACTTACTACATTTCTCGTTTCACTCAGAATCTAAAACATATCATCAAAACCATTTAACACGTAAACCTGTTATAAGACTAATAGGGACCGATACGGTCGAGTCACTATACATACATATATTATAGTTCACGATGCTTATAATTATTTCGTTGCACAGGTCATGGGTTCGATCAATAAGTATATTATAAAATTTATCTATCTTGTTATTTGAATATTTTTTACTTCCCAATCAGTTCGAGTTATCTCGAAAGCGCGCTGTAGGAAGAAGTAGTATTTTTCTCCAAGTTGCCAAGGTATCATTTAGTTTAATACGTCGTCCGCGCGCTTACTTTTATTTCGATTACAATATCTCTTAATGTTTTTTTTTTTTTATGATCTCAAGCTTCGGTAACATTAGGTCATTAGGTCATAGCTGTTGTGTAGAAACGGTTGGTTTTTGGGATGGTAGGGTTTTTTTTATTTTTGAAACACGTATGTGTATATGGTGCATGGTTTCGTCGCTTAAGAACCGGGTTCGGTCACCCATCCGGGAGCTATAGCGAAGCCGGACGGTGTTCAACCTCAGCGCCATACCATGCCACATCCCTTATTGTTTAATATTAAAATTGTTTGACACCAGGGTGAATTAGTCGAAGAAAGTGTCGAAAAAACAATTTCGAAAGCGGCGAACAAATTTGCAGCAAACCACTTCTATACAATCTAAAGTTATTGTATTAATTGTTATGGCAACACGAGTGTATAATGATGATAACATAGTAACTTTATAATAATATGCTCATTATAATTTACTGTTTTAACAATTCCATCAAATTCCAAAAGATATATTATATGCAATATTAAGTAAATATGTATACATCGTTTCAATAGTCTTGTTTATTCTATTCTTTATCGAAATTGATTTAACATTTTTTCCCCCAAGACTTATATTTACTTGTCTAAAGATTTAACTTTATCATGTATATTATAATGAATTTGCATTCAACACTTCAATATGAAAATGAGAGAATTTTGACCATTTGAATCTGAAAGATAATATACACACTTTACAATATTTTGATGGATCTTAATCTTCACGATTTATTTTTAATTTCACACGAAATAGGTCAATTCACAAAAATAATGAATACTAATTTTTAAACGACTGCATAATGTATCAAGATTTCTTTTTCCCATACGAATGCTTTACAAACGACAATTAGTTGGTAAACAGGTAGGTACCGTATAAGCATTTCTAAAGTTTAATTAATAACTAATTGTGATAGCAATTGATATAAATTGATGTTGACCTGACCTATGGGAGAAGAAACTTTGTACTCGCTGTTCACACATCAGAACTGATCGTATTTGTTTTTAAATGTTAACATTCGTATTTTTTGTTTCTATTCATCTGCTTGTTCTTTGTTTTTGTCGGCGTATTTTAAAATTCCGCGTAAATATTATAGACTGTAACCCAGAGATGTGAACACACCAGATGGCACCTGTTAAAATATAGATATTTCAAGGTAAATCATTTCGTGGGCGATTAAACTTTTATAAAAGATTTATTGAATAAAAACGAATGTTTACAATCTGTATGAAATGAATACAATAAGTAAGAGGTTCCCGAGCTTTTCATGAAACGACCCACTTTGAAATTTTTTTTTAATTTTGACGACTAACAATAGTCAATGAACTTTTTTTTGATATTTTTCATGAATGATAAAACTAAATTTGGATATCAACGAAAAGTTATACAAAATCGAAACACTACGGAAAATACAGTATCACGTAGGTGTAGTATTTATGCATAAAATATATCTTTTATTTTTTTACCCATAAGTATAATAATTAATGTGTATTTACTATTGTGTAGTAATCTAATATTACATAGTTTATGTTTATATTATAAAGAAAAAAATTATTTATTTTAAAATTTAACGTGACCCACAGTTTGAGAACCTCAACCTTACTTCTTCAGAATAAGTGATATACGATATACATGTATAATACCTATATATAAAATATATTTATAATATTATATTATATATAAATAAATATAATATAATAAATATTTGTACATATATGTATGTTACTTATTCTGAAAAAGTAATAATAAGGTTCCCAAACTGTGGGTCGCGTTAAATTTTAAAATACATAATTTTTTTCTTTATAATATAAACATGAAATATGTAATATTAGATTAATAAGGCTTAATGGCTGGATTGCAGGAGGCGCTACTTCAATAGTGAATTATTTTTAAATTGTTCGTACTAACGATTAATAAGACCTAAATAATATATATTTTAACGAGTTAAGGAAAATATATAAATTTATTCAAATATTCGTTTGGATGTCCGCTTTCAAGCGAGTATATAGCGCATAGTTTTGCGTTGACTATATGCGAGGAACGTACTTTAGGATACTTAAGAATCAAATATTGCGAAGGATTTCGTCATTATCCAATTCCGATCCATTCGATGTCAACGGATTTTAACTTCATGTTTTCAACATGAAACTGCAGCACTCAGAATCGTTTTCTGAATACGTTTAGTCAACGTGGCTTTTTGAATTTTAAAAACATTCGCCCGAGTGATTTACTCACTCCTCTACTTCGCCTAACAGCTAAACGCATATATTATAATGTTATGGCCAAAGTCGTAGTAAAAATGCCGGTTAAAAATCGTGAAAATAATAATAATTATCGTCGATTCATTTCAATTAAAATAATTCATCGGCAATCGCACATAATTCTTATGAAATCAATGTTATATATAGGTAAATCTGATTAAAATAAATAAATGTTGATATAAATTAAAGTATAATTTATAAAATGACCTCTGCGGTTAAAAAAAAAACCCGATTGATAAACCGTTCAGTTATTTCCCGGTAATAGGCAGTTTTTTACAAGTTCATTTCATACTCCGTTCTTTTTACCCGTCGGTCGATTACCTGTCGATAGTCATTTTATTATTATTGATTTACACATGAAATGTGTACAAATGAAAAATGATGATAATGCGCTCTGATTGTAATAGAGTTTATCATAATCAAATGATGGAGTAATATTTTTACCGCTCTTACGTTTGAACAACTATATATACCTATACAGTTATTCTGTTGTTTTATTATAAATCGATCGAACCGCGCGCTAAGCTTACGGTTCACAAAACAACACCACTTATCTGTTCATTGTTTAATGTTTTTCGATGGTTTTTCAGCAAAATAATATTACGGAACCGGCGACGATGGAACGCGGTCGACAATGCTACGTTTGAAATGTTGTTCAAGTGTTCAACATCATAACGCGTAGGTACTCGTATAGACCGTACAATAGTGAAAACAAAAAAATGAATTTCGAGGCTACCGCGCGTTCGGGGGCTGTTGTGCACGGTTTTTTTTTGGTCATTTTGATTGACTATAGACGCTATTTCCTCGATATTCCAGTGATGAATTTTTACACGTGTATATGAACGCGGTTCACAACGTTAAAGCTATACTCGCCGCGCACGGGTATTTGTGCCAACGTTTCGCAATCGTATTTAACAAAAAATAAATAGCCTAAGCAAAATATGATGTTATTATATTTATACGAGTATGTTCTCTTCTTCCGAAATTACGTGCTTTCTGCGCAACACCCGATGACTTGGCGAATAAAATACTTAAAATTGATTGCCATTATATTGTTGACTAGTGTTGTTCATTAATCACCATTCATTATATTTATAAATCGTACTCGTGTATAAAATATATAAATACATGTATACGCCATACGGTCTAAACTAGTAACTGCTATAAAAGTAACAAGGTTGAGTTATAAGCGTACAGCGGTAGGAACATTTCTACAGATTAAAACGCTATTTGCCTGTATAATACTGTACGCGAACGGATTACCTGTTGAATATTTCTGAGCGTTGTGCGTTCGCGGCTGTATATAATATGTGCACGCGTATACTGCACTCGCTGAAATGTCGAGCGGAAACATCTACACGGAACACGAAAAGGAATTTGACTCGTCCGTCTACAAGCTTTTCTCGTTTTAATGAGTTTGCGACCGACTAATTATCATTACTATTATTATCATTACCATAAATCATCGGTGCTGCCGGGCAGCAACGCATATAACGTCAATATCGCTAATAATTGCAACTTAATTTTTTAAGTACCGCACAGCTCTTGTAATTTGGTTAGGTTTTAAACCTAATAACCGATAACGCGATTAGGAATGAAAACGTTCTTTTATTTTTTTCACAAATTAATTTGGCACACAAGTTTATACATATACATATAGTACGAACCGTTTAAAACCCTTTACACCCGCACACACATTATTAATTTGCGCGAAAATGATAACATTTAAATCGGAAACCATTAAATTATAATAAATATAATTCGATTTTTATGGCCAGTCGACTGTACCTACTTCAGATGTTCGACATATAAATACAGGGCGTCCCGCCGGGATATACACAGAGCAATATCTCCCGTGTGAAAAGAGATAATCAAATTCCGTTTTTTTTTCTTACGAGTGCCCTTGGGAAAAGACAATTTTGTCGACGATAGTTCGGTAAATATAAGTGAATATTATTAAAGAAGTTAAAAAATCAACATTTTATTTTATAAAATGTAGGTTATCTTTTTATAGAACTTATTTTTTTCTGAAAACGTTGATGGTTCTACTTTTTCGTTAACTTCTTGAAATTTAATAATTTTTCTAGTTTGCGAAAAAATACAGCGTTCTGTTTACACAATTTTAAATGATGACAACATTATCAGCAAACCTTATTGGTAGAATGATGAAGTGATAATAATTTACATTATTTCTTTGTCAACTAAAATATTACTAAAAATCACGAATCCAATGAAAACTGTATGTTGAACCGTCAATATTTTCAGAAAAAGAAGCTTCCAATTTTTACCATTGAACTGTCTGTCGCTCGACTATAGTTATCATTAAAATTGTATCCTTAATAAACATAGATATAGAATATAGATATTTCCGAATTATATTAAAAGCAGAAAATATTTTAAATTAATTTGCCAAAGGTGGTTATTGATCATCAGTTCTCTTTTTAAAGACAAAATGTAAATGTATTGAATTTATAATTAATGCACATTCTAAAGATCTATTTATTAATGTTTTCGTTTATTTAAAAATTATATTGCGCTATTATTTTTGATAAAGGCCAGATGAAATTAATCGATATTATGCTTAAAAAACGTTAGTCACCCGTCCCGCCTCGCCACCAATTAATTGCACTTATGCGCGTGTCAGAATAACGATATAAACGATTATTCCCGTTAATATTACAGTTTTTCGTTGTTATTCTATTGGTACGAAAACTCACATTCAGAATGTTTTTGCCGAATTTGTATTATTATAATGATAAAAAATGCGTTGGAAGAAAGGCGAAATGTGTTGATTATTAAGAACTACCAAGGAAAGAATAACAATAAGATAAACAGCAAATTAGATATTACATGTTTATTATCTATGGTAATCCCGATCACTTGGTCAAGGTCCCTTTGGCTGCGGAACACAACAATAATATATTTTTTTTATAAAACGGAACATTCTCAGCAAAACTGCGTACAATACAATATGTATATAGGTTACCAGAACGACGGGTATTATTAACCGACGCCTATAAGCAGACAATATTTACCAATAGATTAACATTACACTATTGATTAATATCGACCGGAGTCTAGCCGTTCGCGTTTCTTCAAGTGAGCGGACCGAGACATTTTTATGCGACAAAACGCCAAAACGTCGATCCGTTATCCGAGACGTTTCGTTTGAACACGAGTACATGCAATGTGTCTACCCGCGATCCGAGACATTTTACGAACGAATCGCTGTCGAACGCTTGCACATCAGTGGCGTAACTAAGAGGGATCAGAGGGTGCACCAGGGCAGGTGCACTTCGGATAGTTATCAATATATCGAGATCCGTAAAATATATATTACTAACCATTTTTGGATCTACTTACATATTTTGTGAGCAAACATTTTCAATTATTTACTTTATTAAGAATAAATTAAGAAATCAACTGAATGTTATCAGGCTTGATGCTTGTTTGAAGTTGAAAACTACAGATTACTCTCCAGAATTGAATAAGCTGTCCGGAGAAATTCAGTGTCAAAAATAACACTTATATTAAGTAGATACGTTTTTTTGTGTGTTATTGAGCTTAATTAAATAATATTATATTTGTATAAACAATAATAATAATAATGAATTAATGAAATAAAGTTTTTCTATATTTTCTAAATTTAAGACGTATTATGTTTTCATTGCCTAGCAAAAAAAAAAGGTTGTTCAAACCTGTGCGGCTCCCGGGATATCATAGTTTTGTAATTTTTTGAAAAAATGGCTCTTTTCTACGAAAAGGTTCCCAACCCCCGGTCAGGGGGTCCGTGGCTCCCTAGGCCCTGGGCATATCTGTATTGATTAAATTCAAATTATTATTATATTTCTTAGCTACATTTTTATATATAAGATTCAATATTATTTGTGCCGTACCAATGTATTATTATTTATTTTAAACATTTAAAACCTTTAACTATTTATAAATCAACATAATATTTTTTGCCTTAGTCAAAATGAGATTGGATAAAAGTCTGGTTTTTCGTTCTTTTTACATGTACGATAATTTTGTTTACTCATCTACAATCTTGGAAGCTCTAATAATATAATAATTTCTTCAGTTTTAATGCATTCTTGTTTCAAGTAGACATTTCTGAATTCGGTAATTTTTTTTAGGAACATATGGGCTCCGCGAACAAAAAAGCTTGAGAACCGCTGGACTTTATCGTCTATTTTCGCCGATCACACGTACTGAAAAGGTGGTAAATCATGCTTCGTTTCTCCCGTCACGTCAACAGAATAATATACGCGCGCGCGTATCGGAACGCATTTCAAGACGGCCATGTAATCATATTACGTTAAGTCTTACATTGAATTACACCACGTTTTGTGTAGGCGCGTGGAAATGTAATGAGTTGTCCGTAATATTGCGTTCAGTGTGAAGTTTTGCGATTATTGCACCGTTATTTATACCCATGCTTTTCCGACACACGCCTCGAAGTAAAATAATAATAACGCTATATCTACTGTTATTTTTATCATTATTATTTTATACGTTTGGATCTCGTCAAAAGTTTGTAGCGCTAGAAGACTCTAAGAAATCCATAAAATATTTATCGACACCGTACGCGCGGTTGCGGTGTACGGTTATAAGTTTATAACGCACTATATGTACATAAGTACTTTTATGTGCCACATCTCGCGGTGTAAACAAAGCAATATAATAACGCGCGCAGCACATAACATTATTACAAGAGTATTTTGAATCTCGGACATAAATCTTAGTCGTTCACGCATCACTATATTATGTAGATATGTATAATATTATTCCGGAAGTAGGTGAAACGTTAAATAATCCAGTGCCTATACGCAGCATACATGGAGGAAACGCTATTAATTGTGTAAAATATAGTATTACATATCTATACGTTATACTATACGTTATGCGATACGATATAACTAAGGCCCGGAAGTTCGAGCACTGAAAACTAACAAAATATGCATTTGAAATCATTAAAACATGCGCTAAATATGCATTTTTTTTTTTTGTTTCTTTCAAAAGTTTTATTGTTATAAATAATAATATTAAAATTTGGGCGGAAAGATCACAGTATAATTAATACGAAATGTGTTGTATTTTTTTATTTACCTTAAGAATTACAGTTTAAGACCAGGGATTTTGACAGGGTTTCAAATACATACGAATGGCGGATATGGGCAAACATATTCTTATAAAAGCTCCGTTCTACATCTATTGATGGCACGTACGTACTTGAAATGTATGAAATCATTAATTTGAAGATTTTCCAAAGGGCGTCTATTTTGTTTTTGAAGTTTTTGACAGTATCTTAAATCCTCGTTGTTCTCGAGTAAATAATCTCTGACTTGTTCAGATTTATTGTAAATTATTAATCCTATTAAATCCCTTTAACTTATTTTAATTTATTTTCGACATTTTCTACGATTTTATTTACTTCAGTTAAGGGTGTTTCCAAACATCTAATAAAATGGCCGTCGATAAGAATTCATTATTTGTGTAAATGAAAACTTAATTCGATTGAATACTTTCATCACATATTATATTTTTTGCTCTTTAGATGGCCACGGAATCATCAGGAGCAAATTAACTAACCACTTTTTGTGTTGTTTTAAAATGCTCGCGATATGCACAGCAGCTTTCAACCGACATTGGTCACAACAGTAATAGTTTAAATAATCCAGCAGCTATACATGTTGTCCCATCGAGATTTATACAGAGTGATGATTCCCGTGTTATACACATAATCAAAAAGAGCATTATTAAATGAGTTAAAAAATTAACTTTTTACTTTATAACTTTTATAAATTTCGAAGAGAATAATTTTATAAGGCTTATTTTTCTAAAAATATTGACGGTTCAACTTTCAATTTTCATAAAATTCTAGATTATTAATAATTTTTATAGTTCGCAAGAAAATAGTGTACTGTTTACACAATTTTGAATAATAATAACATTATTATCAAACCTTATCGGAAAAATGACGAAGAATTTACCGTAAAAACCATGAATCCAATGAAAGAAGAAAGTTGAACCGTCAACATTTTCAGAAAAATAAGCCATATTATAATCTCATAACAATTGTAAGATAAAAAGTAATTTTTTAACTTCTTTAACGATACACTCGTACTTACCAAACTATATTGTCAACAAAATTGTCTTCGCCCAGGGACGCTCGTAAAAAGAAAACTTGAATTTCATTGCGTGTATTGTGAGACACACGGTAGTCACGGCCGTGCGTAAATCCCGGTGGGACACATCCTGTACACATACGCAGAGGAGACGCTATTAATTATGTAAAATACGATATTACAAATATTGTTATTATGTGTTACGCGCTACGACATAACCGTCGGATTCAACATGTCTACAGCGTATTGCCTTCAATTAATTCGTGTTATGTATATCTAATCGTGTGCGCACGCATGTAAGTACACGAGTGGTGCACGCACGATCAATGCAAACGTAGTATTATTTATATTTTCACGTTCCAGTTATGGTTTTAATGCGTTTCTTCGTCAATAACGAAAACTCGTTGACGATCGAAACAATATGCCTAGTAGTTCGCGCGAACACGCTTATGAAATCGCTTAATTAAAAATAATAACGGCAAACGTAATGAGCCTAACGATGAATACGCGTGCGTGCACTGTAGACTTCTGGAAAACCGCGTGCACTATCGTTTCGATACAAGTCACATAATTATTATTCAGAGTTAGGATTAATTATCACACGGGTTATACAACACGTCGGTGCGCGGGTATACGAGTTTACGTTACACGGTCGAAACGCCGAGCGGGGTTTCTCATGTTATGATTAGGGCTGGGATTTCGATTCACTTTGCATTGTTTTCCAAAGCTGACTGTGCAATGCTCGTCTTGTCACAAATTTGTTTTATGTACATTTGAATGAGGATAAGAAAGTTTATTTTGCATTTTTTTGCATTTTTTGGCATTTTAGAGTTTTTGGAGCATTTTTTGAGTTTTTGGAAACCAAGTATGAATTTAAAATTTTATTTTAAGATTTTTACACCAACATGGTTTTCAAATAAATATAACAGATTATAAGTTGGTACTCGTAATTCGTATTCTATTACCGGACAAGGTTTGAGTAACCTCTACCCTAATTTCCTGTTAAATAATCTTAAATCGATAAAATCGACATCCGATCACTCCGATGATATCGTTCAGTATCGTTTTAGATCATAAAAGCATTTTTTTTAAGAGCATTTTACGGGGGGTTTTTAGGGCATTAAAATCCCAGCCCTAGTTATGATGTACCTACATACCGTGTTTGTGAACGGTAACGAACGTCATTTGACTTCCTGCAGCAGTTGTCATTCACGCAATCGCGTAGGTTCGGCCCGCGCTGTTAATCGTCCGATAGCGGAATATTGTATTTTTATTGAACACTTTCGGCTTGCTGCGGACGCCCACGCACACGCGTTATTATTATTAACATTATAGGTGTTACGTCGTCGCATTTCGTTTTCGTATTTTCGTTCCGACGGCACGAGAGACGATCGCCGCCGTGCGTCGTCTTGACGACGACGAGAGAGCTTGTTGAGAAAAAAAAAATAAAAAAATAATAGTTATTCCATCCAGGTAGGTTCGGTGTAAAACGGCTCGGACCGACGAACGAGCGGACGGATCGGATTTTCCATACGACGAGCCCGAATCTCATCGGACGACTACTCCGTCGGGTTTTTTCGCCTTGAAAAATCCTAGTACAAGAACTTTCACCTTCGGTCGAGTTTTTTATTCATTTTTTTTTTTTTTATTTTTATTACACGTGCGTTTTTACCGGTTTGTTCCGTTTCGATTGCGTGATTCTTGGCCCGACCATATATTCGTATTATTATATCCTGCGCGTTTTTTTTCTTATTTTTTTTCATACCACTCGATTCCTGTGAATATCGTTACGCAGGCACACGAACCGAAGTTTTATCAAAAAATTATTGTTACACGATTACATTATACTTTTTGTACACGAATCCGTAATCGTAATTTCATAACTGAACCGATCGTTTCGTAGAAACACGTATATACCCGATGCGTATATATTTATATATTATAATATGTTAAGTATTTATTCGCGATTGTAACGTTTATAATTGTGTCTCATCTGCACTTAAAACGTACACCGATAACGTATTCTATCATTATATTATTATTATTTTATTGTATCGGGTAGGTGTTATTATTATTTTTATTTTTTACCGAGAACCAATAATATCACACGACATACTGTACCTACATAGCGTAATACATACATGTTATAATTTCGCGAATACCTACTTGAAATTGTTGTTCGAGTTTATGTGCATACGAATATTCATGAGTACCATAATAATATATAGAACGTACGGAAAGTAATAATCGTTCACCTTTACATATAATGTAGAATATTTATAATATATGCACGCACACATGACACACACACACACGTATTTGATCAATCACGAAAATACACAGAAGCTCGTGTACGCGTAACACTTGCACTTATAATAATATCCTATGTACGTGGGTATATTATATAAAATTAGATAATAGCAATATAGTATGTATAGCTATGTATGCGCGATGTGTTTAGAACGGGTCAAGAACGCGTTAGAGTGAAAGGAGGAGAGTGAAGGATAGGCCGAGTGAGGTAAATTTTTTTTTCGTCCTCACCTCTACGGTTTGTTACCTACATATCGCTAATCAAGAACAAATTGTAAACTACGCGGCTGACAAGATATACGAGCGCATGTACGTCGTACACCTTTTTAAAAACCATAATTGTATATTTAAAAATGCACAGGTTCACGGTTGATGCACTAGTTTTTTCATTAATTTTTTGTCAAACATACGTATTATTAAGATCGGTTAGAGCGTGCAAATAAATTATCTGTGTATACCTACGTATATACTAATGGTAATCTTAACTGTTTGAATAAACATTATGTTGTAATATATAGAACACGATGGTAATAATAATACAAGTTATTCGTGCAAATTTCTTCGGTACACTACGTGAAACTTTAAGCAATAAATATTTGAACGAAATATCTTTTGTGTTTTGGTTCACGTTCGTCAACACGGATAATATTTTAAAATAATTCCGGTTAACTGTTTATTAATTTTTTTCACCTCCTTTGCTTGGTCGGAATTTAGAAGCTCTAACAATATCATTCTAATTTCCAATGGCACATAGTTTTTTTTTCATAATAAAAAATTCTTTCAACTCATATGCTTATTGCAGTTTTTAATTAAATGTCTAGTTTTTTTTTTTTAACTAAAAAATCACAAGAGATCATTATTTTGATCAACTCGGCCATCTTACCTTATATACACATACACATTCGAAAAAGTTAAACATTTCAATCTTGAGTTATTCAATTATTTTAGTAAATAACATTCCTTGATATTCTCATTTCCGTACGCTCGTTAATGTTAGTTCTTTTCACTGGAACATTATACCGCGATGTTGTACGTGGAATTTCAAAGGACTATAAATCTTAGAACGTTTATATGTACATAATACGTTTACCATAGTATAGTAGTGTATTAGGTACTTTCTCTTTCAATAATGCACAGGGAATTCACCATCGCACATAATGTACCTAGGTATAATCGACGAAGAGAGTATGTGCACGCGCGGTAAGTCGTATTCATTTAAATTCGTCCGGTTAATTGGGTTTTAACGGTGACTTAACGAGGAATCATATTATAACGCACGCACGTTTATTGTCGCCTGTAAGTGTTCGAACGGTCTGTCGACTCCTCGGAACATTATACACGATCCAGCTGCGGCGTACAGTGTTATCAACCCGAGCCGGTGTCACCTCAGCGTGTAACATAATAGACAAAATAGAGAATATGCGTTACGCACGCGCACAGTGCGTTTCGGTCTCGTTGGGGAATACAATATAGTACAGCGATTTTCGTCTCTCAGCGTATTGATATAATGTGATTATCGTCGTGCACCGCAATCAGGTCAAACTTATACGATATTATGATAATATCGCGCGTAAAATACGCAATAAACTTATTGTAAATCTGAACAGAATAGGCGAAAAACCGTACACGTACATAGCATGCGCGTGTTTATTATTTTAATATAATATACGTACAGGTATATGTACATTGTCAGCTTGTTAATAATGAAAAATAGAAAAAACTTCAAAAACGATAGTAACGCATTATAATATAATAGCCATTCCCATTGTAACTGGGACATATTTAACTTCGTCGTGTACATAAATTACATATTATAATGTGTACACGCCGCACTACGAAAATATGTTTATTTTAACAATGTTTCAAGTATATGATGTACATCTTACATCCGCAAGTATACAGGGTGCTCCACGGGGATTTACACAGAGCGATATAATCTTGCCCTCTGTTAATACAGACAATCGAATTATGTTTCTTTTACGAGCGTCCCTGTGCAAAGGCAATTTTGTTGACAATAGAATGGTAAATATAAGTGTATTATTCGAAGCATTCTGGCTATCAGAAAATCATTTGTCGGAAATATCATGACGATAGTTTATCAGACTAGAACCCGATTATCATGCATATGTTTACTGTATTCATTTTATTTACTAAGTAATAGAAAACAAATCGTGTGTTTTTAATAATTAAATTGTAATTATCATAAAAAATTATAAAAAAAAATATGTATAAATTCATAAAATATCATATAAATAAGAGTAAAATGTTTCCAAAAAATATTTGTAATAAAAATTATTTATTTATCCTTCATTTTAATTAAATATATATAAAAAAACATTCTGTCGTATAAAGTACGACACGCGCCTGCCAAAAGGTTAAAGGAGTCGCAATATTAGCTTTTTATTTTATAATTTTTGTGGGTCATTTTGTAGGACTTCTTTTTCTGAAAATGTCGTCGGTTCAATTTTTAGTTTTTATTGGATTCATGAATATAAGTGTAAGTTTTTAGTTTACAAAAAATTTATTATTATCATCTCGTTATTTTTCCGATAAAGTTTGCTGATAATGTTATTATTATTTAAAATTATCTGAACAGTACAGTATTTTCCTGTAAGCTAGAAAAATTATTAAAAATCAACATGTTAGTGGGAATTGAAAGTTGTACCGTGAAAATTTTCAGAAAAATAAGCACTCTGAAATGGCTTTCTTCAAATTGTCCAAATATTGTTGGATTAAAAGTTGATTTTTGAAATTATTTGGATGCTCGTACAAAAAAACCCAGAAGTCGATTATCTCTATTAACACGAGAGATATCGCTCCGTGTGTAGATCTCGGTGGGACATCCTGTATATTTTTCTAAGCGCATATGCGGTAATGCTATACATATTTTACAATACGTGAACTATATTTTAATTAAAAGCTATTAGAGTATAAGTGTGCGCAGAAAAATCAGAAGCTGTGACGTATAAGAGGTATACTTGTACCGGGTATCACAATAAAACCGCAGCGATGGTCGTGCGCTTTGAAATCTGTGTATATGCGCATACAATTAGTACGTTACAATGCGAGTGTATATACTGTATATATTACATGTTTTCGAACGTTTTAGCGATAATATTTGCCAACACTCGCGTACGCGGGTACACACATAATATAGTAATATAATATATCCGTTGTGTAACCGTATATATATGTATTATGTATAGTGTTGTATTATGCTGTACGGTGTTTTAATAATTTTTCGTGTGTTGCTCAAACGGTTCCCGGAAAAAAAATAAAAAAAATAAATAAATTAAACGATTATCGGTATCTTATTTACAATATATTATATGCACGTCTCTGATATCTAACAAATTTTATTTCGACAATCACATCATCGCAATAATTGCACCTGCCCGATTCGAATAAATCATCAACGTGTTCGGTTTTAATTATACTCTTTTCTCGGTATTCTCGCCAACAGATTGTATATCACTATTATTATTGCACCGATTTATATACATATAAATGTATAAGCATAGTATAATATTGTGTACGGTACATATGAATATATTTCTAAATAGTTGGTAAACGTTTCTTATTTATATGATGGACCGTGACCGTTGCACGCCATTAACATATTAACAATAAATAAAATAATTTATTCGAACAGAAGTAGAATATTATAATGTTACGCTCTCAACGTGTATATCCGCCGTACTACAGGTCCGGTAGAAAAAAAAGCTTCAAGTATAATATCACATTCGAACGGTCGTCTCAATAACGCGCGCCGAAATCACTATATTATAATATTATGACGATGCACATAACGCGTAAAAGCGTCTCTCGTTATGTTATAGGTGTAACATGTTTACTGCGGTTGTGTTTTTTATTTTTTTTTTTTTAATAGGTGCCCATACTCTATTACTTAATGTTATGCGTACATTTAGTGATATTATCGTTCCACATAACCGCACTAGCGGTTCCGCGGTCGACGAATCCTGCTGCTGCTGCACTGTTGACGTTGTTTACACGAAAAGATTTCGACACGTCTGCAATACGCGCTGCACTGGTGGGAAAAACTTTTTTTCACTCAACGTTTTATAAAAACACTCACCACCCTAGCACGGGAAAAAAACTAAAAGTTCAATTTCGATAATCAGCGATTTAAGTATAAGCAGTTGATTTTACCTTACGAAAAATGTAATTTTGAACATTCTACCGTGACGTATGGCTATACGAAAAATACTCGTGACACCGGGTTGATGATTTCCGGCTGAAGAAATTATATCTGGGTCAACAGATCGCAGCGGCAGTCTTAATTCTCCCTTTTTGCGTATTTCTAATAGATTTTGCGATTTGGTGAGAAGTACCTATACGGTTGAACCGCGCTAGAGCCTTTTTCAACTAAGTGTGTCGACATATATGTGGCCGTATAATTAGTAGCGCCACTACTTTCCAAAGTGGAGGGTACCTGCTGCCAAGTACCTACACCAGCGGTTCCGAAACTCGTAGCCGCGACCCGAAACATGGTCACGGATATTTTTATGGTAGGTCGCAGAAAAATAAATAAACAAACTGACATTGGTATTTCTTTATTTTTCTCTCTACTGGTATTGGTAAGCAAGTACGACCGGGTGACTGGGTCGCATGCAATTTAATATTTAAATGTTAAGGTCGCGGTGAAAATAGTTTGAGAACCGCTGACCTACACAGTTTTCGGTCCGAGCAAAAACCGTTCGTAAAAACGTGAGCGACAGAAGCGTCGCTCTCCTTATCATCTCTCCCCCACCCCCACAAGCTAAACGGTCCCTCAAAATTAAAATCGCCCCCGGCGGGGTTGGCAGCGCTGCATTACAGCACGATGCGGACGTTCCGTATAGATCGGAATGACTTTGGGGAAGACGAGTACCGTTGTTAATGGCGTTCTGCGAAGTCGTCGGGACAGTCGGTTCCTAGGTCTTAAAATTCGCGTCCGCACGGTTTAGGGAACACGCCGACGGCGCAAAGCGTGTTACCTCGGTGTTTACTTAGGACGGACAATGCGTATTGTAAATACGTATATTGTAGGGCAACAAGACGATAATGATGATGTGCGCGCAAACGAGTTTCGCGTGTTAATCACTTTTTAACGGGCGGATTTTTCGTCAAGACCGGTTAAAACCGCGGGCGAACGTGCCGATCCCCGTACCACTGTCCATCCCTCCGCCGGGCGTTTTCGCGCTTCCCCCCCGTACGGTTACCGTTTCACGTTTAGTGCGCATAAATCGGTTGCATAAATCGTCCGCGGCGCGCCTACACCTGCCCACGGCTCGAAAACCCGACAGCGAATTGCAGACGAACGACAACGTAGCCGTGCAATGTAGTTATTTTCGCGAAATTTTCACGTGGCCACCGCACAGCTGTCACACGATTGTCGTACACATTTCGTTCGAGCTGATCTTCGATTCGGACGGAACATGCGGATTAATTTAAAAAAGGATACGACAAAAACTCCAAGCCCTTGGCGTTCACTTAAATATATCGGTTTCCCTCATTTTCTGAGAATTTAAAGGTTAATAAAAGGTTTTTTGTACACAATTTTGATTCAGTGGTTTTCTTTATACGTATACTTTGAATCGTGGCCCTCTGATTTTTATTGTTTTTTTGCGATCCCTTCAAACAAATAATATGAGAACATAAATATTATTTTAAAATAAATGCAATTCGACACGACGTACACTGTCATACGTTCGTCCACCAAACACTAATAATTAAATTCATTTTTAAAATATTCCCTATAAAAATCTATTTTTTCATTATTTTCGGCGACCCCCGAACTATCTTTAGTCACGACCCCCGGGCATAAAACCACTGCGTCAATTCATAATTGCTATTTACTACTTGCAGATATGCGTTTTAGTACGTCACACTGCTACTGTCGACTTTTTCTGAAACGTCTGAGCAGTAATACAGATTTTACTTATATTATTTCTATCCGATTTTCTGCGTAAACCATTTCTTCTTTTGTATTATCACGTTAGTAGAAATTACCAAGTACACTTTTAACGGACGTAATAATGTTATGCATTAAAAAAACAACATTTCTTCGCCTCCACTAACGATTAGTTGATTTCTCGCCCTAGCGGTGTTCGATGTGAAACTCGGGTACATTTCGGGGCGGTTCGCCCCGAAAGTGATGAATATTACGCCCAAGAATATTAGGCGTAAACGACGAAATGGGATCGCGGGTACGAGTAGCGCGCGCGAGTCGAACAATCCGTTCGCCCTGTATACGATAATGTAACGCGCGCATGTCGGTAAACGCTGCCGGTGTACTGTACGTTAAACAGGAAGTCGACGTCAAATTAAATCCCATTCGAAACAGCTTTTGAACTACCGGCCGTTAATAGCATCGAAGCGCAGTGCAACGGCCTGCGGGTAAAATCGACGACTACGACGCGCCTATACGGCTGGTCGCGAAATAAAATTATATTATTTTCATTACAATATTATCGTTGAAATTCAATAATAATTATAATAATAATAACACACACACGCACGTTGTTGATATTACACGTACATTTATTGCGAACGACAAACTAAATGTGGCATATCGTACAAGTATAAAATATAATAATGATAATAACGTATTTTTAATACCACGTGATCGGCCTCGAAGCCGTAATAATATTATACTCGTGTATATTTATACAAACGCACGCACACACGCACACGTAGGTATTTGTATGTCCACAATTAATACGCTTAATAGTAGGTATGAATGCGCACTCGGTGTCCTCAGATTGTCGTCGTCCAAGGCGACGACTTCGAATGTATCTCGCGGTTCTTCGACTCTTCATTCTACTCACGGCGACGTGTTGTTTTTATTTCACGTGTTTACTACTCCTTGGTATTACGACTGCAATCAATAATTTCGCTGTCCGGCAGATTTATTTGTTCAGTTTTTTTTTTTTTTTTACGAAAAATATTGATTTATGGCGTCGCTGCGACTTCGGACCCGCGGTATCTGATCGCGGAGGCAACGTAACTCTTCAACAGCACGTAACATCGTCGGTGAACTGCTGTTTCCCCGCACGCACAAGTCGTTCGTGTCAACTATATTTTCCCTCTCGTCGTGCCCACAACGTTTGCTTACTTGTTTCGGGCATTGTAACAGACCGTAAATGATTCAATTAAAATAATAATAATAATAATAATAAATACGTATCACGCATCTTCATCGTTTGCGTTTATGTTTAAGTTTAATTTTGTTGCACGCGATCGCCGCTTGAACTCGGAACCCGTAGTGCAGCGTGGATATCAAACGCGATGGGATTTAGTTGAAAAACGTGGGTACATCTAACTATAGGATTTTACGATTTAAATACGCGTTGTTTGAGTAAAAAACCTCTGTGCGAATCCGGAGTCATTGATGTATCACGGCACACACGGCCAATTTGTATACATCGTGTTTGTTTTATCGATCGTAATAGCCGTCGTTGTTGTTGAGGTTCAACATTTAAAACTGCTTCGATTGATAGATAAGTCAAATAGTTTTAATTGTAACTTATGAAATTATCGCACTAATAGAAGTGAGCGTACACCAATGATAATTATAATATACATACACGTTTTAATTTCGGATGATGATTTACTAAACTTCATAATAAAATACCAAAACTCGGTTACCATGAATTAGGAGTAACTCGTACTAGTTTTTTTTCTTTTTTTTTGCGTGTCTGCACTACAAAAATTGTTTAATTTTATAAATTATACGATTTATAACATAAATTTTATTAAATCTCAGACTTAAAACACACGAGTGTTGTTGTCGACCAATGACACTTATCAGATATTTTAGAACGAATATATCCTGTGGCAGTGTAATTGTATTTTCAAGTTTTAAATAGTTTTCACAAAAATCAATATAGTACTATGTATAATAAGTGGATTACGTAGAAAAAATCCCCATGCAATTTACAAGTTTTTTAAAATCGTCCTTAGATAACAAATGTAACGAGATCCTTATCTCAAGTATCCTTTTATTTGTAAAAAGAGAAAGATCTTCCAATAATCCTGATGACTCATCACTAAAACGATCATTAAACTCTGTTTGTATAATATTTAAAGCTATAAATTAAATATATTAATAACAATTTAAAAATAGCAGCATAATTCAAGTAGTTATTGTAAAAATATGATTCAAAAAAATAGTACAAGATCATGATTGTTTCGAATAATTTTGTAAAACGTATGCTATAGGACTGGAAAGCAGTCAACTTTAATACAAGTATAAAAGTATGAAATAAATATCAATTTTCTAAAGGAAAATCACCATATTATAATAGTTAATAACGGTAAACACTTTACACTATACAGCGCAGTGCGCACAGGGTATACATACATAATATCAATATACCGTCAAGTGTCCACTAGTCGACTGGGAAACGACTGAAATAGCGAAATGCTGAATAGTGATGGCTGTGCACAATAGGGTTCGACATTGACATTGAAAGTATTAAAAATTCAAGTGCTCTGAGTATGGGTATAATTTTTCCCCAAAACAGTTGTGTAGCAGTTTAATAATAATAATAATAATAATAACAATAACAATCAGAAAAATGGTCTTAAATGCAAAGATGTACGTGCTTTGTTATCAATTAATCCTATCACATAAATATGTGCCAAAAATAAGTCGTTATCCAATTAAATGTCTAGCACATAATATTATGTAAAAGAAAAAATAAATAACCGTTGTTAAATTAAACATTTTTAATAAGACGATTTTAAATGTACATGATATTATTACGCGTAAAAGCGTTTGAAAACACCACGAGCATATAATATTATAACAAACCCATATATATATATATATATAATTTTATCCATTTCACTCATCAAAAAAAATAAAATAAAAAAATACTTGCACTGTAATAAATTCATCCAAATGACATATAATTATATATATGTATAGATTTTATTAACCACTGGAAAGGTCATTCGCCTAGATGAGCAGCGGTCCCCCCCTGGCTTCGTTTAACGCAAGTCGGTGTACGCGCCGTATAAAAGGGAAAAAAATCGTCTCTCAAGATTGAAACCTAAGCGAAAAATTGTGTACGGATTTTTTCGTCGCCTTACCAGTACGTCGTGTTCTACGATTGTACGGAGAAGATCGCCAAATCGAAAAAAAATTCGTCATAACCGCAATTCGCCGTACACGAGCGGACGCGCAAAACGTTTATCGACTATAATAGTGTGTAGCATCATTTTCACCGAGTCTCGAACGAGCAGCAAAGTAACGGCGATCGCGTTCAGTTATGCGACTAATTGTTTCAATGTTCTAGCTGAAGCCCTGCAGCTGTTCTCGTGCAGCCAGGACCCGTTTTCGTCGTATCAATCCTTCGCAAAGTCTTATTTTTTTGCCCACCCTTGCGCCTCTTATTACTGTTGTATTTATCACACGATAATATAATATTACACTTGAACGTATACATATATATTATATATGCTTCATCGTCATCAACAACTGTGATACATCATTATAAACTATCACTGTTGTGCACTTGACACGTTTGAAACATATGTGTGCCTTCGAAAAGTATGTAAAATCCATCGGGTGCACCTATTTTATAAGTATATACTGTTGCGAGTACACCTACTACGGGTAGGCATGTGTTTGTTGTTTATCCGTGTGCATATAATATTGTGTGACGGACAAGCGTTTATACCTATGGTTCTACGATTTGCTCCGTACTACGCGGCGTTTCTTCGGGCATCGCGACGATCTATTATCGTTTGAAGCATTGACACGCGATTTTTTTTGCTTTTCACGTTCGATTGTAAAATAAAAATATATAATAGTATGTGCTGTGCCGCGGCTCATGATCACAATTGATATTTTATCGCGAGTTTAACGACAGTCGTTTTCGGACAGTTATAATGTTTGCATTGTGCTCAAGCTTCGCGCGACCTCGGTGGCCTTGTTCGGTTGCATAAACGATTAAATATCTGTTTAAAACGATTTTCCACGGTCAACAGTTCGTTTTCAGGTGGGCGGGCGAGGTTTAACGACTGGTGTAAACGGCAGAAGAGGGTACCGGTCACCGGCTAGAAGATTCAGTAGTGTATATCGGTCCGCGATAACCTTGACATTCTTTTGTAGTACCCTCGTCTGGTGTGAATCATTTTACCGCGACGTGTTCGCCGATGGGGTGCGCACAGCAAGAGAAGGAGAAAGAGTTCTATTCACCTGTTGGTGTGTGGGTTTAAAGATCTTTCTCGCCAGAAGGCAACAAAAGATCTAAAAAAAAAAAAAAACTCAAATGAAAAAAAAATATGGGAAAAAAAACAACAACGTTGTGGCTCACTGCATACACGTATCGAACACCTGACGTGCGTCCTATTCTCAACCCCGGATCGCGTTCTATAGAAGATTGGGGTGGGATGGGTGATAGATTATATGTTTTAAAATTGAAAAAAAAAAAACGAGCTTGGTTCTGTATCATAGTTTCTGTGCAATACGCGTCAAAGGAATTATGTTAAAAAAATAAAAACGGGTTTGTTACATTTTCGAGAGCAATTATTTCGTTTACCGTTCAAGTTGTTAGGTAGCATTGAAACATCGGTAAACACATGCTTCGAAAGTTATTGGAACAAAAAAAAATCGTTTGGATAATATCCACATGTTTGGGCATTGAACGATCTGTTATTCGCGCACACAATGTATACGTCGGTAAAAACAGTCACGAAAATCATATATTTATATATGTGACGGTGTAACGTGCCGTATATTTTACCGGGGTGACGTTACAACGATCGACGATCACACGCCGTCTTCAAATCGTGAATGTCTATACATAAATGTTTATATGGATGTACATTGTGTGCATGCCGTTTCGTCTAAGTGTGTTTTATTAAATTTTGCTAATCCCGAACGCTGACGTCACGCGATAATAATTATTATATACGTTACCTGCGATTCTGCCAAGCGCGTTTAATCGTCCCGGTTCGTTTTTTGTTTTCGACGTTAGAAAAAAAAAAAACCATATTATAACGATAATAAATTAACAAAGCACGGGAGGAGGAACAAATGGTTGTTCCGTCTTGGTGCGGTTCTGTGATATATTTCAGTAATAAAATATGTGATACGCGATAATGGGTAATATTGTATATATTATATAGGTACGCTCGGAGTTGCGCAGTCATGCAATTATCGTCTTGTTCGTAAGAAAACACGAGAATTTAGGCCAAACACCGGCAGCACAACGTTTTGAATATATCGTTTATTTTTTCCGACATAAAGCTCATCCGCTAACGTTTGAACACTCCGAATACGGTAATGCGACGAGTGTTGGACGCGACGGTTAACTTATCATGCTGGGCAGCGTGTACAGTTAGAGAATTTTCGCGGATCATCACATCGTAATATTATTGTTAACTTCACGTTATATTCTTTGTCCAATACTAGATGTACCTACAACGCATAAAAATATTTGCCGTTACATTACTCCTTGAACGAAACACAACTCGCGTAAATCGCGTCTGATTCACTCGCCTTAACAATCCATTCCCCGTCAAACACCTCCCCGGACGGTATCGATAATTATTTAAATGTGATCAGTCGACAACCGCAGGAGAGTTGGCCATCGATTATGTCGTCACCGTGAAAGTCACCAAGTGTACTCGAATAGTTTTCACGGTGCATACTATTATGTTGATATATTGTGCACTTGTGTAGAGTTCATAAAACAAATATGTTAGTCGGTATTATTAGTAGTTATTATTATAATTCGAATCCGTTCGAGATATTATATTGTAACGATTTTTTTTTTTTTTTATTATTAAACTATACCCTTGGTAACAAAGGTCATTGGGAGTTACAAATTTATTTAAAATATTATATTATGTACAATGTAGAATTACAACTTATTTATTAATTTTGATATTGTAATGAAAACGATTATTGAGTCTGTTGAGTTTTTGGAGTTGTTTAGTGACGTGGATATCGTATGTTCTGGAAGGTTGGCCTTTTCTCAGATTTCTTTGTAGGTGCGGCATTCAGTTAATATGTGTTTTATACTGTAACGATATGAAAACATCGCTACAATATAATATAACGATCCATCTTGCTAGGCTATACGATTCCAAGAATTATATTTTTCGATATGGTTATAGTGAATAGTTTAGTTTTCAAATACGATTTGAATATTTCAAACCACTCGAGTCTTACAACAGTTATAGCGTTTTGAATTGGTTACACTCCAAGTAGATTTTGAAACGAAATAGTTTCGCTGTACTTCATATATCAATTGGAACAGAGTAATTTTTATAACACAACTCGTTAAGCGTATTATATTATAATAAACAAGTAACAATTAGGTACAGCGCGGGTACAATAATTGAAATCCTAAGAAAAAAAAAAAAAAAAACGAGTTATTCAAGAACAAAACTTCACGAGGGGAGCGATTTCTCTCCTTCAGACTTACTTCATCGATATAAATACATCGTTTTAAACCAACGTAAAGTATTTATTAAAAAATGAAGGAAAATGTGTGCATGAGTCAACAGCGTATCATAATCTGAACTTTAGGTCATTCTAAACGTTACACAATGTTCTCCGATAACTTCGATACGGTTTTCAGCGTTACCGCGGTTTCGTAAATTAATATGAAAAGCTATAACGAATAGGTTATATACGAATAACCATTAAATATTCCTAGTGCTTTTGTTTCCCGCAATATGGGTACTAATGTACTATTATAATTTATAAAATGTGTACAACGATTTACAATATTTAAAGCGAGCGTTGTGTTTATGACGTATTGTTTTAATTGCAATGCAAATCGATTCGAATTCTTCGACACACATACTATCGCGTTATCACGTATTCGATCAATAACAATAAAAACAGCACGTCCGTGTTAAGAATAACGCACGGCAATAGTCTTATCATAATAATAATAATAATAATAATAATTTATCAAAAGTTACGTTCGCACAGACGGTCTCGTGAGTGATCTGCTCACCGGCGACCATTATGGAACCCTACGTATATAGTATTACGAACATTTATTGCGTTTAACTCGTCTCCACTTGTAACGGCCGTGCCGTTGGTTTCAATGATTTGCTCGGATTAGGGCGTCCCCTAAAGCCCGACGCGGAGTAAGATTTGGCATATCGCCGCTGCGGTTTGTCGTATAATCGACCGCGTTGCAGGAACATTACAATAACAACTCGTCCGTTCGCTGTCCGTATTTTTAACACAACTGTTCAAACCCGTCAAAAGGGATAACAATACTTCCTTACAATACGTACGTCTGTTTACCTAAGAGGTAGTATATAATATGTAGTTCGTTACAATGATGAGACACGTGAAATATCGATTTAACGAATTGCAATCGCATTACGTTCTCGTGTACCGTTTAATAAAAATTACAACACGGCGGCGTAGTGTTTGAAAAGTTTAAATGGCAAACACAGCAGAAGTCATAAACTTAGAAATGCATATTAAAATACGTGATTTTTTCACTTCGACCGTATCGTATAGTAAAAATAAAAACAATATTTATTTGCGTCACCAATTCGACATACGAATCTAAGCACTACTCTTGTAGTGTAGCCGTCTAGGTAAATTTAAATTCGGAACAGTGCGCCTTGAAATCAAATCTACCTAATTATGCATTTAACATAAATAATAAATTATCTCGCTTGGGTTTTTTTTCTTCGTTGTAGTACATAAGACATCATTCGAGATTCAAAACTAAACTTGACTAGTTCTATCATGATAACATAATTTTATACTCTGATTATTTTAATCGTTCCTGGTAAACGCAGTAGTTTCTAAGACTGTGCAATTTCATTACGTTACAGGCCACAGCATAATCGGAATATTGTGGTTATATTATTATTATTACAATATACGTGAACGTGGACACGAAACTCACCGGCCTACCAAACGATTATTATATAATATTATAACAGTGACCCGGATTTCGAATTTTAATCTATTTTCTAAGACTAAGCGTTAGGGTGTCAGTACAATTGTTCACTTGTCGACAGAGTTGATTTAAATTCGACCGAGTTTATTAAACTTGGTTTCAGCTCTGTAAACTGAAGCCCCGTATTCATTTGCGTTCGAACAACTGAGTCCAGCGGAACCAGTTTTCCAATGCGCACCGATAACATGTATTTTCATTGGCCCTAATAAAGTTAATAACCTAATAAGTTACATAAGCTATGGGAGCTCTTTCGATTTAAACTGCCTGTAGACCTGTAGGTTACGTAGTTTGGTTCTAAGAAAAAAAAAAATTAACTTAAATTCTACTCCACTCAACTATTGTATTTACTGCAATTTTCGGATAAATATTCATAAGACACTTGTTGTATGCAAAATACTTATATTTCTATCTTTTAAGCTAATAATTTTTGTATAAATTATTGTTACTATGCCATACTACCTATTATGTTTTTATTTAATAAATTCACAACTTTCATGTAAATTATGAATTTTTAACACGACAAGAAATATTATTTATTTAAAGCGATGTATGAACAATTTAAATTCATATTATGTATAGTTATCATCACTATGTTAAGAATTATAAAGTATCAAGTTTTTTTTTTTTTTAATGAAAACAAACTTATTTTCAAACAGATATTTTTAGATGGTATCTGTATAATATTCGGTTGACATAATGGTATTCCGGATGCCGCATTCTTATAATTTTACGTCAATTCGTTTCCGTTCGTTTCGACTAGTTAAAAACGTTTCATATCTTAACGCTGCGTGTAATTGTAAAACGCCAAAAGTCTGTGTAATTAAAAAGTCGGTGATCCAAATGGAAAAATATAATTTTCCACGCGATACGAGTGGTATTTAAAAATAATTTAAAAA
Source organism: Periphyllus acericola (assembly GCA_949715065.1). NCBI lineage: Eukaryota > Metazoa > Arthropoda > Insecta > Hemiptera > Aphididae > Periphyllus > Periphyllus acericola. Next base: position 11,033,407 of record OX454272.1, read on the forward strand.
AGGCGTTTGAAGTGTAATAAACTAATAAGTGAATGAATATTATTCTGCAGTTACCACTTGGCCTCTGGACCACAGATAACCTCGAAATGTTGTTGTGTTTAATAAAGAAAAAATGTAAAAAAAACTGTACCAATAGAACTCGAACGCTGTAATATTGTACTGAAATAGAATTCGACTTGCGTTTACCTGAATTACATTACATTTTTCTATTCGTATCGGTTTGTTCGTAAAATAATATACTATTGAAAGATCCGTTCGTTTCTATCGTCGAGAAAGATGGTGAAACCCGTCAAGAACTTATACGTATTGTGCGTATTGTGCGTGTGTGTGTGTGTGTGTGTGTGTTTTGTGTACACCAGTTTTGTTCTAGACGGACTAAAAACAATACCAATAGATCGCGTTTTAAATGTAAATATACGACGTCTCGTTTGAATTTATTACCGTAGTTTTAACGCAGTCGTCGGCTGCTTGTTCGTCACCTTTTGTATTATTTCGTATTCTCTGCGTGTAATTTAATCGTATTTTCAATAACCAGATTTAACTATACGCATGCCGTTCACTGTGGAGATGTGACGATAGCCCTTTCCATTACGGTTCTGCCACCAATGATTAACCGACGCGTTCTAAAGTCTATTTCCATATTAGTATGACGAATAATAATAACAATATGTGCAACGAGTGGTTTTTTACCATCACGAACTTACAAACGTGTACGATTCGATGATTTCTAATCCGAACGGCGTCCAGCGCTCGAGATCCGATCCCCGATTGAAACGCGCGTTTTCTCACCGTACGTGTGCGCATCGTCATCGGTAAACGTACGTACAATAACGTTACTACGTAATAAAATACACGTGTAATATTATTACAATCGTGTAAGGCTAATTTCCCGGAGACAACGGCCAACTAGTATCACGACCAGTGGCGTATTTAAGGTTTTTCCGCCTATAGGCACTTTCCAATTCGCCGCCTCCCCCCTCCATCCTTCCTTAAATTATTTATAAAACATATTTAAATATACAATTTATTATTTTATAATAGACCCTATAGGGCCTGGGCCTAAATACGCCCCTGCATGTAGATAGTCGATGGATGTTTAATTTTGAGCCATCAAAAAAATTAGTTAAGTTTGATTTCATCAAATGAAAAATACTTATTGTAATTTTGTAAAAAAACCTCGTTAAAATTTGCCGCCCTCCAAATTTTGCCGCTCTAGGCCCGGGCCTATAGGGCTTGTGCCTAAATACGCCCCTGATTACGACACCGCGGTGCGTCGACTGTCGCGTGTACAGGTACGCCAATCGTCATGCGGTAGGTATATATTTATTCATCGTTAAGTTATTCCGAGGAGTTGCGTTAACGGCAGTCGATAAACAGTTGTACGTACATAATACAGTGAAATCTTGGTATCTCGAACTCCGGTATCTCGAAGTTTCTGTATGTAGAATTTTTTTTTCAGTCCCGATCATTCTGTATTGGACTTACATAGTTATTTCGGTATATCGAATTTCCATAAGTCGAATATTTCTATAAGTCGAAGTCATTATCCGGTACCCAACGCCTATTATGATTCACTAACTCGAATATATGACAGATTAGTTAACGTAGAAAATGCCCAGACTATTAAATATAAGATAAATGATAGAGTTTATACACACAACGTTGTATATGTATAATAATGTTGATATATACATGAACTTCGAAGATATGTCCAACAACAGTCAGGAGTTTCTGACAACATTTTTTCTGCACTTCATATTTTAGGTAGTTTTATTGAAAATACTTCTAATACTAAACAAAAACAAACAGAAAAATGACAAGATTTTCTACTTTCATAGAAAATAATGTGTACTTACCCAAATGACGAATACTAATACATAATATGTATGCAACGTATAAATACAAATTTTTCCCAATAATTAAAAATTTTTATTTCAAATTGTATTTATGTTTTAAATTCCCTCGCTAACTCGAAGTTTCGATATGTCGAATTTTATTTTTGGTCCCTTACGACTTCGAGATACCGAGGTTTTACTGTATAGTGTACGCTGTTGTGCGCCCAACAGTTGGGTACTACAAGAGTTGCACATTGTCCACGTACAGCGCGTGAACGTACGAACAGGAAACTGAACGCATTAGAATTTCGAATAACTAGCGGAGATGCCCACGGTGGTAATAAAAAAAATATATATAATATACTAAATATGTGTATACTAGTAATGTTATGATATTGTACTCGCAGCGCTATTATTCATACATACTAGTGTACATTATATATACCGAAAATATGCGATCGACAAGAAAGTATCATATACGTGTACAGTCGAAATATATAACACGACGACTTTCATAATATAGTATTAGTGTCTAAACTAATAGTTATATTATTATTATTATTATACAGTGCGGAGTCCGAAAATTGTACAAACTCTTTTGACGAGTTGGAAAAATCAATTAGCACGTACGTGTGACTCGAACGTCGGTTCGTTGTGACAATATTGTAATAATTGTGCGAGCACGAAAATAATCGTTTTATATTATACTGTCGCGTATTAGTCACACTACACACACGCATACATCAGCTATAGTATAAAATAGAATATGATCACGTTATATTATTATGTGCGTAGAACGAATGTATGTTCAACACACGCGTATTGATTTGTAACACCACGTATTTTTGCTTACGGCTCGGATTATCCTTCGGCGCCCGTACGGAACGCATCCCGTGGACTGTGCAGGGCTCAAGCGAAGAGATAAAACAACCACTGCGATCGGTACACTGCCCACCCGTACCTCCCGTGACGTGTGCGTATATTATTGAATCGTATTGTACGGGATTGTACGCGCGCGTTGGAAAACGCGTTGCTGCAGATACCGCAAAGAGCCAGTCACAGTCTTATCCTTCGTCCTTCGCGTCCGCGGATAGACGTATTGGCTAAAACACGTTTCTCGTCTTGATGGCGTGCGGGTAAGAAGAGTGAAACAAAAAACCCCAAAAGATTTACGAAAAGTGGGGACTCTCAATGTCCGTCTGCATAGTAGTGATGGTAAAAAAATGTGAAAAAAATAAACAGAAAAAAATATAGCGGTTGGGTAGAGGGGATCAATCAAACCAACTGATCGAATCGCGGAGTCTAATCTTCGACTGTACAGATCATAATTTAAAATTCACTCTATTCGTTCAAAGATTAGACTTGTATGTACATATGTTTAGAACGTATGATAGGGTTTGATCATACTTTGAATGCGTCCTTTTACGATAGTGAAGAACCAAATTCGCCGACCCTGCTCAAACAGCGGTCAATTACAGATCGGACGATCCGAGTAAATAAATTGTCACACTAAGACGATAAAATTTCCACCCTTATGGAGCGTACATTGTACATTATTACTGTACGTTCGCTATATAGAAAAAAACCATGATTGGCCATTATCGGGAGAGGGAGGGGGCACATTGCATAACGGCTGTTGCTAATCTTAGGAAAGGGGTGATTGAAATCACATGAGTTACACCGAGACGAGACGATGCTGCAGTTTCAGCATACACGACGTGTTGAACAAAAATGATATATGTAAACCTTAGAACTGTTCAGTTCCTACGCGGACGCCGGGAATCACCCCCTAGGGAGCGCGAAGAAACCCGCTGCGCCCGAGAGGGATGGACCACCCGCCTCCCGACCCCACGGATCGCCGCGTTTGTGTACCGCGACCACGGTAACCGTCGTACCGTCACCGGTTCGGCGCAGTGTCGGTCCGCCCGCCGCGTCCGACTATCCAGCGCACGACAGTACTGCGACGGTCATTGTAGTATTTTAATATTTTTGCTTACGACAGCCGTCCGTCCGTCTCGCGATATCGCCCACCCGCGTTCGCGCGTGCGTGTGCGCTAGTACGAGAGCGTACCGGTTGCGCGCCGCCCGACACACGCGACAGTTCATCAGATCATCTCATTTGGAGACGGCATGAGTTCCGTTGCGCGAGCACGCCGTCGTCGTCAACACGTTACCGCCGCCGCCGTCGCCACCGCCGCCGCCGCCGCCGCCGCCGCCGCCACCTCCGTCGACGTCGAGCGCAGTAGTCGGCAATAAGCAGTCGTCGTTCCGCGGAAGGTTCGCGCTCTCCTCTCGCGCTCGTTCCCGCTCGCGTTTCAACGTTATTCGATAACAACCGCACAACGATCGAGTTTACCATACTCATTATACTATCGATCGGTTTTATTTCGTAGTTTTTGTTATAATTAATTATTTATTTATTGTTAAAATCGATTTGGTTTTTTTTTTTTCAAATTCTTTCTTCAATTTCTTTTTTTTCTCTTTTTTTCCGTGCCGTGCTAATGTAATAAGATAAAATCCGTAACGTCGCCTACACGCCGAGTTCGCGCATCAGTTTTTCTCTCCTATCTCTCTCTCTCTCTCTCTCTCACTGTGTCTCTGTCTCTCGCCGCCACCGTGAAAATCCGACATTTCCTCGACGGTCCTCTCGCGCCGCGGTTGTCGCAGTCGTCGTCGTACACTCGTTCACCACCACGCTGCAGGAATACCGACCGCTCTCGGAGGTTCACCGGCTCGCCGACATCGGACTGGATCGACCTGACGGTCCTGTAGTAGGTAAATATCTTGCCCTCAACGTACGATTAATTAGCATAGCGTATTTGTGTAACATGTGTCCGTGGTTTCCGCGATGATGAAATGCGGGGACGGTTGCGAGCACGTAATCGTCCGGAAGGGACGTCGAAAAGCGCCACTGCGATGTATTATAATATCCGTACACGGGATTTATTGCTACGCGCGCGCACGGGGGTGTACAATGTTTTAATACGTTTTTCACGGATTTATCGGTCCTGCAGTTCCCGTAGTCGCTCTTGTTTTATTATTAAATTTTTTTTCTCGGCCGTACATATTATATACGTACGATTTGTCCTCGATGCCAGTTTGTAGTGCGTTTATATGATATTATGGTCGTGTTAACGCTGTTAAGGTATAGGTATCCGTTTCTATAATAATTCTACCGTACGCATACCAAACGAGTGTATCTGTTTAATATACCTATTTATATATGAGTGTGTGTGTGTGTGTGTGTGTGTGTGTGTATTGTACATAGGTAAACACAACATAAAATTAATCGCTCCGGCACAATAACAGCGTCTCGATCAGGGCCAACGAGTCTTGTGTGTGTATGGATCAAATCAAGACTATGTGTGTTATTCTGTTCCGCCGTAAGATCTTGGATATTTATAAGTTTTCGATTTTCATCTCTCAACGTTCATTCCTATAGGACGTTTATAAAGACGTTCGGTATCATAAAATTCGTATTCGGCAACCGGTTCACGGTTTAGCTGCTCTATTGTTGCGCGTATATGTGCCGTACAGTATTGTCTGCTAATTTTTCCCCTTGTCGTCCCCTCGGTACCTTTCAACATACGAGACGTGATCTCTGTAAACCCATTTATATAATAATAATAATAATAATAATAATAATAATAATAATAATATGTATACGGCTGAACTGCGAAGATTTAATACCGCGTACATGATAATTAAAACCGCAGCAGTGCAATATTGAAGTTGAAAAGCGTAATACAATATAATATTCCGATACGAGGATTTAATGGACGGTATTATTTTAATAACCGTCGGCGAATAATTGACTCGCGGCAAGCGATAACTAACTATTCGTACGCGTTAATAAAACAGTTGTACACCGTGTGTAGCAGATAAAAAAATAGAAGTACCCAAACATATCGGCGAGATTGAATATTTTAAGGAACAATAATTATTATTTACGAACGCGGGCGTTGTTACACGTGCATGCTCAATGCAGGGCGGTGCCCGTTGTTTTTCTCGGATCCCGTGCACGACGAAACTTTCCATCGTAATATTATCACGGGACGCGTACAGGGAGAGTACGCGCTCGTGCAGTGTTCAACGTTCCAAGCTCGGACGGGGTTTTAAATCGTGTGTCTTGCGCTCAGAAGGCAATTTGTCCTGGCGAGAAAATCCCGATGGAAATTTTGAAATGAGAACGTAATCGGAGAAAAACACCGGCGGATGTCCGTGTCTGCAGGACCGTTTTCGGCGCGGGAACAAAAGGGCCGCGATTGTTCGGCATGCAGACGCGCGAGCACGCCGGTGTAGGTTACTCGTATTATTATTATTATTATAATACACTATCGTGCGCGATAGTTCCACGTAGCGCGGAATATAATATAAGTATTAATATGTTGTTTTTTTTTTTTTTTTCTTATGTTTAATTTTTCGTTGTCTTTTTCGCGCCCATTGTACATGGTGATATTATACTCGGTTTGACTTTGACACGATACGCTTTCACTGCGATCGCTCTTTGATGTTCATTAAAAATGCTGAATGCCCGCGCGAAAACGATTACACTATAATGCACACGCGTGTGGGTACCCCAGGCCGCTAATGTGCGCGTCATTAATTTATTGATTTCGCCAAAATCCAAAAAAAAAAAAAAAAACGATTAGCGCGGCCCAAACGTGTACCCGTTCCACTTCACTTTCTGCGATTCAACAACCGTCGCGTAGCCGTGCCCTGTGCTGCAGGTACGCATGCGCGCGAGCAGTCACTCGCGCGCTCACGCACGCATGCACACACGCGCCCAAGTGCGCGCACACACGGTGTCCACCGTCTCCAGAGCGAGTGTAATACATACGCAGTGACACGTGGTCACGTACGCGCACGTCTTATTAGCCGCGGAGAAGAGGTATAGCGGTGTTTTTTTTTTCTCATCATAATGATTGTAGCGAAAACCGACTGGGTACACTATTAAATGTCTCCACGACCCGATCGCACGCGCGGTCTTGCCAGCCGATTTTTAGACTATTGCCTGTACAGGGTGATTCATTACACGTGCTCGTCCCTTTTTTTGGCCGTAAAAATTCTCGAGTTGGAACTTTTTTTCAACGTTTTAGCTAGGTACCGTAAGAACTATGTCCTGTGGCCATACAAACTTTTGTTTTTCAAACGGGAACCTCGTACTCTTTACGCAAGATATTATCCGGTTAATTTTTCTGGAATTTTCGGTGTAACGTAGTCAAAATTTGGACTAATACTTTCGGAGTTATTTCAACTTAAAATTGTGTATGAAAAGTGTAAAATTGATGTTATCTCGAATTAAAAACGTTTAGCGATTACATGTAATTACAAATTATATCATAACATTAGGTATTAGGAAACTATTTTCCTTAATATTTAAACTATTAGAATGATACAAAATACTCGTTCGAATTTTTATATCGATACATCAAATTGCGCTGAAAAATGCCCTCAATAAAATATCGGAGTGAAAGTTATGGTGTTCCCATTTGAAAAACAAAAATTTGTATCGTCCCACAAGAAGTCATACTCAAGGTGGAATGAAAAAAATAAAAAATACCGGATAACACAGTTTTTATGGTAACTTGAAAATTGGAAAAAAAATTCAAATTTAATTCTTTTTTTACGGCCAAGAAAGGGGTGAGAGTGTCTAAAAAATCACCAGCTGTACGTAGGTTTAACGTAGTATATCGCCCGAAAACCGCTATCCCCTCACGAATCCGTTGAAATCGTTCAGCTTGTGAACCCGTGAATCCCCGGCGGACGGCGTAATTCTCATTAGCGGACCGTTAAAAAATACGCCGTACAGTTGTCGTACGTGCAGTATCAAACCGCCGGCAAATCGATTCCTGTAAGAATTCCCGTTGAACCCCGGCACCGCGGGCGGATGTTTTTATTCGTATCCAATCGTTCGGTTACTGAAATCGGAAATGTAAATTATTACGATCGCTTTTCCCCGCGCGACGGTGTCGTAAAAATCCGTTGAGCGTTTCGCGGTTCGCACTGCAGTTACGCGGCACAGGTACGCGGTATACGGTGATAAAAAATGTATAAAAAAAAAACCGTCTACGTTGCGCGAGTACGATTACCCATGCTGGGGTTCATGTTTGCAGGAAATCGTACAAAGGATTTCGTTGTCAGCACTATGGTAAAATAGTACGATAAGATTGATCGTCGATCGACGGGCAACTCGTGCACGTCATGATGGTGCCGCTAATAGTTACTACGACGGTGTGTCCACTAGCAGTAAGGATTTCTTTTATTTCATTCATTTTTCCGAACGGACAGTACCGCGGCGATTCCATTTGGAAACATAATAATATTACACTCGACCCAACCCCCGGAACGACCTCGGCCGTGTTCGAACGGTATTCACACGTCGTGGTACCGCTAGGGCGCTTTTCGTAGCGTTTTTTTGTCATCTTTCCTGCGTATTTGTCGCGTTTTTTCCCCCCTGACCGAACGCCCACGTTTCGGCGCTCTGACCGTTTTAATTGAACCGCGCGCGCACACCGTTACACATGACGACGATCTTATGTAAAACTTTTCCCGTCCGGTCGAAACGTAACGTCACCACGGGTGCGTTACCGTACTTTGGCACGCGGAAATCCAGAGCGCGCGCACAATGCCTACCCGCAGGACGAGCACACGCAACGCGCATTGTTACGTAGTAATGTCCGTAGCACAGCGAACCGCGTATTACAATAATCGTGATAATAATAACGATGATGATGATTATATATTAGCCGTTTCGGTTGCAAAAGTTTCCGTCGACAACAGGCCGCCGCGCGTTTCATGCCGTCTAGCAACGATTATCGTCGTCGACAGCGCGGCCGTTACGCGCGCTGACGTGCGCGCGATGGATCGGTCGTACACGAGCAGATTACGAGACGACGATGGTCGTTTAAACCGAAAACGGTTTCTATCGGTCCGAAGATTACCGAACAAATTGGGGTGCTTATCGTCCGCGTTTCGACACGGACAATCGTTATTATTATTAATCATTATTATTATTGCACACCCGCTTGACCGGTGCGTTTGTCGCGTACGGTGTTGCCGTTCCTCCGCGGGCGACGTTTTGGCGAATCCCGTACGCAGGACGCGCCTACGAGGTCTTCACACTTCGGTCGAACTCGATACGCGCGCGTTCGCGTTATCGCGGTGGTCGGTTTCCGTTTCTTTTTTCGGTATCCTGTTTAAAATAACAATCGCTCGCCGCACGATATTTACATATTACCTACATGTTGTATCCTTTAACGCGACACGAACGTCCACCACCTGAGAACACGTGATATTATTTTGACCGAAAGATTTTTTTTTTTTTGTTTTTTTTTCTTACCCGCTGAGATTTAATCGGTCGGTGGTCGTACGTAGCGCGTATCACGACTGTATACGGTTCTAACCATTAATGTTTTCCAAAACTTCTTGAACACACCGGAGCGCCGCGCCGTACAGAAAACCACGGTAAAGCATGCATAAATAAATAACCAGTGATATTTTTGTCTGGGGTTGAAAATTTCGAAACCTTGGTTTTTTTTTTTATAATTTATCGACTAGTCATTGTGACGTGTGCACGCTCACACTCACTCACACACGCTTATAGCGTACATATATATATATAGGTATATTTATTGTTCGAGGAGCACAATGCGTTTTTAAAGAATTTTAGAAAATTGCTAAATAAATGGTCTATTAACGTGATTAATGTTATGGTTCGTTATTTTTTTTATTTTTTACTTTTTTTATTGTTAAAAAAACACTCCATCGAATATTGTACATACTCTACATGCACGCGTTGTAGAATTATTAAGCTGTATATGTCATATAATATAGGTAAAAATAATTAAGTTACTACACATATAGTGTATTTGTATACTTAATCTATGCTATATAAATTGGTGTAGGTTTATAACGATACATGTACAATTGTGGCTTTACAGTCGTTAAACTATCGTCGTCCATCAACAGTACATGTGACAATATACCTTACGCTTCTAATTTTCATGTTGAGTAAATAAAAAATGTTATTTTTATAAAAATTATATGGAATTTTATTTCAATTAAATTGTTCAACAATGTTATTTTTTAGTTCAAGATGTAATGGAAAATGAATGCGTATTTTTGAAATTAAAATCGTGTTCAATAATATATGATAGGTTCATTAAATTATTTAATTTGATGGTATTTTTAATATTGAAGATGTAATTGAGTTCTATAAAAAAATCTAATGCTATTAAAAATGGTTGACAAACAATTATATTTGATCACATGCTGAAATCCCAATCGTAATAATTATCTTTTGCACGACGACAAAACATCATAAATTGAGTATAAACTGTTTTCCACATCATAAAAATAATAATAATAGTTATTTAATAAAGGAATTTCATTTTTTGTTTTATATTTTATATAGTTTAAATGGTGAACCAACTACAAAACTTAACGAACTTAACTAACTTAATTTAACTCAAGTTAATATGTGCATACGTGATGTTATTGAGTGAATACTTAATAAATTAAAAAAAAATTAAAATTAGGCACTCTTAAAAAGACACCAAATATTTTTTTACAGATGAATTTGAGAGTTTTGCAAATACCTATTAGAGTAAATCGTTTTAATTTAGTGGTGTAAGATTATCATTATAAACGCAATTGTTGTTCTAAAATTCTAAATCTATTTATTTCATAACACTTATAATCATTGACAATAACCAAAGAGATCGATTACTTACGTAAATTCGTTTTATAATATTATGTATTGTGCAGTCTTCAGCACTTATCCTTTTTATTTCAGCTGACTGTATTCGCATATTATTTTGATTATAATATTAATTGTTAGTATAATAATAATTTTTTTGTATAATCACGTTCGTTCCGTCTTTGACACAATTTTAGCCTAACCGGGTGGGTAATTATGTTGATATGCAGATCGTTTTTCTTGCCGGTGAACATTTTCACAGTTTTCGTACCACGGACAAAACACATTTTATGGTGCAGCTCTATAGAGTCATGTACAATATACAGCATATATAATACAGTAGCGGCAGGAATTTGTTACGAACGATTTGATGGATATCATTATGCTGTACGTGTTCGGTAAACTGATTATGTCCCCGTGACTGGGCGAATAGGGTCATTGGGTTGTTCGGGGACCGTTTTTCTTTCTCTGATACACGTATGACGTATTATAATATTAAAACATAAACAAAAACCGAACTGGAGCATGGTAAATCGTCGGGTATGGCAAATCGAGTAGGCGCAGCATATAGGTGAACTCGAAACATGTTTTTGAACGTTCATTTCCAAGCGGCTTATCATGTGTTACAATAAATTAACAACGTTGACGGTTGTCTCGACGGACGATAACTGTACTACACAGTACAGCTTCGGCGGAGATACATCCCGAGCGGGGGAACGTCGTCGTATAAAATCGAACGCGTTTCGATAACATAAGCGGTTTCCTGTAGCGCGAACCACGATCATATGTAATATTATTATTATCCGTTCGATAGAAAAGTAAAAAAAAAAAATAAAAAAAAGCTCGTACAAAGCCTATTATAATATATACTCATCACGTGTTCACATGCGGTGGACAGCGAATCTTCTAAACTTCTGAGTTGTTGTACGAATAACCATTACCGGTGTTTATATTTTTTCCCCCCGTCGCCCGCGGTACCTGCAGTTCAACGATCGGCATCTATTCCTTCAGATACTCCATATGAATATTAATTGCGCACATTCGTTAGCGATCCGTTTGTTCTTTTCTATATTTATTGTTGGATCGCCGCTCGCGGTTTATCGAAAAGTCAATCAGTTATCTCGTTGTGGTATACGTTTGACCCGAGGTTACTACCTATATAGATAGCTACTATGTTTTATCGAATGTCGCGCGTACAATTCTTCAGTCGGTTACACGCCGAACACGACTTTGAACCGTATAGAGCAGCTCATTATAATACTGTACCATTATATTATTTTCAAAAATTACATCGCGACGTGTGATGTAGAAATTAAATATAATAATAATAATAATAATAATAATCTTGTATCCGGTTGATGAAATGCGATAAACGAACATAATGCATTTTAAATCGGAACGAAAATAAAATAATTATCATACACCATATACGCTACCTATTACACCGTTAGGCGCGTTTAACCTTAAACGTTCTCGTGCATATCTATACTCGTACATTATACTCATTCCGTTACGAAGGAATAATAATAATATCGAGCACGTTATAATTACGTTACGTAAACGTATTATTATATTATATGCTTAACGAGTGTTTATAATGCGCGGTGCACGGCCGATGGCTGATTTATTAACATTCGGGTAAAATTATTCGCCTATCGGGACGACGAAAAAATATACATTTCTGTAATACGTATTGAGCAATAGGATTTATGATATTTATGCGAGTCGGCGGAGCCGGACGGCCCTGACATTAGCCTTTGACTACTATATACAATACCGAGTGGATCAAGAGAGACACGTCAGTCACAATATTGCGCCCGCAGCCGCTGCGACTTGTCCTCGATTCTGGCGCACATAATATTATTATATTATAATAAATATAGGTAGGTAGGTAGGTAGGTATAGATAGGTACTTCTCGCCGAACGTCCGAACGGTTTTCGCCTCCCCTGCCGCCCGTCTTACCGCCAGCTCTCTCAAACTTTTATGTCCTTCATGTTTTCCACCGCCATTGTCTTGCCAATAACGCATATTGCTCTACAGGCATACTGCACACGTCACAACATTATATTATAACGGCGGCGCTGCTGCCGCTGCTGTTTACCGGATTTCGCAAACCGTGTGCGATTTTTTCGGGCTGTTTTTTTTTCTTTTTTTTCTTTCCCCCGTCGACTTTCAAGTTCGCCGAACAATATAATCACAATTTTATACTATCGTATGATGCAGTCGCGTTACGATAATGTATACCACCGCGGTGATAATCGATGACGAAATAATTCGTTTCCGACCGATCGTCATTCGAATTCGTTCTTATGCGTTATTGTGATATTATTGTCACCGCACCCCGGACGCGACCGCAGATTGACGGGACGCGCGTTCGGTGGAATAATAACAGTGTAAAAATTATGTTCGAATTTAATCTGTGCGGTTGTGTTATCGGTAAAAGTGCAGGATGCACTCGTATCGGCATTAAGTAAAACGATCGTCAAAGCTATACTGAAATGTACGCGCCGTCGTTCAAGCAAACGAAATATAGCTTTCGGTCTTGCAATAACGTTTACCGAAGTAGGTGTTTACAGGACGGATCGTATGGTCGTCGCTCGGCGCAGACGAGTGGGGCGATAATAATTCGTGTAGTTAGTTTTTGCGGGTAGCGCATGATAGAAGACTTGACTTAGAACACGTAACACAGTCGAGAAAAACGCGTGTAGCATGGATGTCGGTTGTTTGCTCACATTTTAAACGCAGTACACATCCAAGAACATTCAAATGAAAAAGTTTATCTATCTGCGACTGAAATAATAATAATTTGTTGTTTTAAAACGTTCATATGATAAGTCCAGTTCAATTATGTAATTCCTACGACGAATTCGTATGGTCATTGAAAATAATTATAATATCCATTAAGTTGATAAGTTTTAAAAAATGAACTAAATTTTTCTTACAGTTTAATCGACGTTAAATTATCATATTATTACACGATATACGGCGGTGGAAATGAAGGTTTCCTATTTATAATATCGATTTTTCACTACGTCATTTCTAGTCTATTCGCTGGGTCGAGATTATACTCATTTAACGTTTATAACTCCGATTCGCAGTTTTTACATTTTGTATCATTCCGCGAGGCGAAACAATGGTATGTGATGCGTCGAAGAAAATGAGATTTAATCGTATTTGTAGTGTACAGTATTTTGCTGCGAAGCATAAAACAATATCAACCTTTGTACCGCGCTGGCTCATCCGGAAGCTTGTGACCTTCACGAGAAGCTGTACGTTTCTGTGCGGTTTGAAGTCCTTAGACAACTCGTTCGCTTACAATTAATCGTCTTCACATGAGCTTCGTGTAACAACGAGTGTTGTTCAGTATTTAATACAAATGGTTTCGGAAGTACACTTTAAAATGTAATGACTATAAATAGTTCTACGAGAAAACAAAAGTTTCGTAAAAGTGTTGATGCTATTATTCTAAGCAACGGATCGATAAACACAACGTCTTAAACATTTCGATCAAATCAATATGGTTTAAAATTCATGGATGTTGACACAATTTCCCATCCGAATGGTTTTAATTTAAGACGTTCCCGTTCACAAAACACTACAATTATATTAGTCGTAGGTTTAGGTTATCAATTCGTCTTAGAATATTATGAGGGTCACTTGTGGAGGGGGCCAAAACTTGTCATCAATTACTGCATTATTTGATTTAGTCATTGCAGTCACGTGATAGTGCATATACCTACATATTTTGATTGATGATACTCAGAATCGTGGGAAACTCATAATTATACTTTAAACAGTCGTACAACAAAGAATCGTTCAGTTTCCTCGAGTTGAAAATCATTTGCCATTTTTTTTTACATAACAATAATAACTAAAGCAATTTAATATTCTACAATAGTTTACTAAAACAAAAAAAAAACGGTCGTATACATTTAAGACCAGGCTTTCCATTTTTTAATAACATATTGATTTTTAAATCTGTTGACGGACTGCATTGGCACGTTTTGACTTTTTGAGTATTCTCTGAATATGTAAGCCAGTGAAATGAAAAGGATTAAGACATATTCTTTAGCATAATATTCTTTATAACTATTTGTATTTAAATAATGATTATTATTTATTTACAAAAATAATAATAATAATTAAGTGTTAAAATTAAAAACATTGTTTATACATCCGATCATATTTCAAATCAATCGTACAAACAAAAATAAGTAAATTAATGAGTATATATTTTATTTTGTTGACAGAGTTGACAATAACGTATGAATAATTTAACTTAAATTTGAAAACAACTATGTACAGCAAAATATTATGTTATAAATTATATGTTAAAAAAAAAATCTTTCAGATTTCAGTGTCGGCTGAAATAATATGTTAACCTTCAGTCTCGAACTGTTAGAGAAGTTGAACGTAGAAAAGTTGTACATTTTTTTTTATCTTATTACACTGTTGGTCACCATAATATTAAAATACATACTACGATACGATCAATTTACAAGCAATTTGATGCTATTAAATGATGTATATAACATATTATTCAGTTTGTTTGCTTATCGTGTACGCAATTAATAAGAAAACAAAAAAAAAAAAAAACCTATGTCGTACGTGACGGATACAGAATACGCCAGACGTCAGACGTCGTCGCAGGTCATGCTAGTCATTCGCATCGTGAACACATTCGGGTTTTCGATTTGAACTTGATTAACTTTGTTTGTGGAACCCCATTCGTTGAACTCATCTTTGTTAATGGTTCTGCGAGTGTCTACTATTAATTTTATCATTGTTGTCATCGTTGTGTTGTGCACGATTAAAAGTAAATGAATGATAATTCGTTTATAACCCTAACGCGCTCGGTGCGCTCGGTGCCGGATCGTATGCGCGTGAACTCGAATTATTTATGGGTCACAGTAACAATAATTATTGTCTTTTATCGCGGCTTGACGACGATCGGTCGGACCGGGGTCGTTTCGATTTGTCGCGCATGTGCGCTTCTGTACGCGTGTGTGTACGCGTGTGTAAGTATACGTACGTGCGCGCGCGTTCTACGGCGGATCGCGAAAACTTGCATCAGCCCGTCGAGCCCGTCCGCGCGGGGCGTTCAAATCTCCGCTCGATTTCGCCGGTAAAGGCTGTTTCGTACCCGCTCGCCGCGCGTAACTTGTCGCGCCTGCAACGTTACCGTATAATGTACGCACGTGTCTTTTTCGGTGGCATTCCGTCGGCCGACCTTGAGTTCGCCGATCGAAAATAACTTTACCGTTGTCTCGGTGCGTCACGGAAACGCGTGCACGTAAAACACGCGCACGGGTCCGTGTCGTTAATATGCATCGATGTTACCGCGCGAGTCCGCGGACCCGGGTGGACATGGCCCAGTTACGATATGTCCATGTACTGTGCGGCGACGGGCGGCCAAGGATCGATGATTGTTGATGGTAATGATATTAACCTAACCCAATGCCTCCGTATTTACGGGCGGAATACGAAAGAGTAAAAAAAAAAAAATGTAAAATAATAATATATAAATAATACGATATTATCGTACACGCGCGCGTCGCCATGTTCACTGTCGCGAGATGAGGTACGCGATGTGCGCGTATACGGTCCGCGTAAGAAGTCGAAACGACCGCGTTTCATCTATAGTACACGTATTTCGGTTGCACTATCGTAAACGCAACAGGACACCGCCTTATCGAACTGCTCATACACATAGTATTCTCGTAGTATGCGACACATCTCACTGGAATACGTCGACTATCGATAATATTCAAACCTTCGACAATTCGAAACCTTCGGTGATTCGAAGTAAATACTCGGTTCCTTGGAAATCACGTGGTAATTCGAACAAAAACAATGCACTTAAGTACACTCGGTAATTCGAAGTTAAATTTTGGGAAAACTGGCCACTAACACTTGACTATTCGAAGTATCATCCGTTCAATGCTCGGAGATTCGAAGTACATATTATATTCACCAAATGTATTTTATCTGTATTCTTATAATCTTTTTATTCATAATTTACTATACAATCGTGTAGAAATTTAGATTATTATTGTCCATAATACCATTACAGATCTCTTCAAAAAATAATAATCTTTTATAATAATAATAGAATTAGCAATAAATTACTCTAATATGAATGTATCACCTAATTTACTGAAATAATTAATATGTATGTAAGTATAATAATAAAAAATCAAAATTTTTTTTTTAACTCTCTATAATTCGAATTTGTTTTGCCCTCTCATTATTTCGAACTACTCAACAATTCGAACTCTCGGTAATTCGAAGTTTTTCAACAGTCCCGTCAATTTCGAACTATCGAGAGTCGACTGTACCTATATCGCCAGAGTTGCATTTTTAAACATCTCAAATACCTTCTTTACGTTATTACTTTTTACCCTTCTTTTTACTTAAAAACACTATAATAACACGTATACCGTTATTGTATCGTTGTGATCATAACCTGACACAATCAGCTAACCGACTTGAACCGTGTACCACGTCGATTGTCGTACGTATATAATACGAATGTGACTTACAATTTAATATGCTTTAACGTGTAAATGTGAACGGCGTGTTGTACACGGGTGCGATAGTACTTTCGCGGCGTTGCAAAACGGTATATAATATTATGTAAAATACCACGTGACCTCATGTTTTTCTAATAACTACGGCGGCGTGACGATACTCTGATACCGCACGCCGCCGTAGTACATATTTCTTCCGAGTCTAGAGTAGTGCGACGCGCTATCTTTTCGGAATATTTTATCGACCGTAATCTATTGAACGCCGTCTGCACGACGACGGCTTAGCGATATCATGTTCGGAGGGTCGAGGGGAGGAAAAAAAAAATCCAATAAAACCGCGGAGCGTTACCTTTTAATCGACGTAATGTACACGCGCGTAGTAATTGTGTGTATGCCGTACGGTATTATTATCGTCAAACAATGATGTATCACCGACGAGACACGCGACTCGGTGTATCGCGTACGCCTACGATTAGTATCGTAAGCGCGATTAAACGGTAAAATCGTCTCCGCGAGGAGATAAGTTTTTTCACAATATCGCGACGTGCGCGTGTCACGCGCGCCTGTACGGATAATGCGTGGCACGATAACCGCGCGTGCTTCGCGGCCACAGCTGAGTACCTGTATGCGCCTTGAGGACAAAAATCGATTTCACGACGTTGTAGCGCCAACACCGCCAACAGTATCACCGGGTAATACTATACGTCGTGGTCTTAAACCGAACCGCGCCGTAGAATAATCGAACCTGGAACACTACGATTCCCGATAAGGATATTATATTATTTAATCCTGCGGCCCGTTGCGACGCGGCTCGCCGTTATGTACGTACGGACCCGGTGCCGTGGCGAACACTTAAGACTGCAGAGAGCCGTTCAACTACAACTGTGCCCACCCGCGTATCCGTTCGTACGAAATATATCAACAACACCTGTACCCGTAATCGACGGTCACCTGCACACGTCGTTATATACGTACGGTTTGATGCTGGAAAATCGGTTCATTTAGCTCGGGCGGTGGTGCGGGTAGTTATGCTATACCCACTATCCACCGGCCCCTGAAAATCTCGGACACGCAAACAAGCCCCCCGCCACGTCCAGTATAGTTTTTGTCGTTAGCGCGTATCGCAGTGACATTTCATTTCAGCCGCAGCGACGTGTCACCGCGGTGTAGAACGTCAGCGGGTCCGCGTGCGAACGTTTAACATCGCGGGATGACTAACGCGACAAACGGTGTGCGTAACATTATATAATCTAAGATAAACACGACGATGTTACGGCCTCTTAAGATTCCACGTCCGAACCGCGTGTCTCGCGCCGTATACAATATTATTATTTCAGCATTCGAAAGTTGACGTATTATATCGAGTTTTATTGACGAACGCGAATACGCGATGGAGTGTCTGACAATGTGTAGAGGTACATATTATAATCATTTTCAAACGCTGTGCACGTCGCGCACTCGAGTGCTTCGGACGATATTACACCTTACCGTCGTCGGTTACTCTTGTTAACAGCTACCGTACACGCGACGATCGTGTACTGTCGTCACGCAGTACGAAAAACTCGTAACGTAGAGTTTTCATAACATAAGTAGGGCTAGGGACTTCACGCCCTAAAAAACCTTAAAGTATGCATGCATTTGTGCCATAAACAATCGCTAAGTATGCTATAAAATTATGCGTTAAGAAAAATTGAATTGTCTTAAAGCTGATAAAACATTGTTATTTTAATGCCTAAATAATATTTAAAAAATGTATAACTTGTAATTTAAAGTAAAAAAAAAACCACGGTGCATCAAATAATTGTTTTTCTTCTCCGTTTTTTTTCTCTCATAGTTTAATTAGATTAGTACCAATGCGTGTGATCGACGAGAAAAACACAAACACTAATTTTATATATTTATTTCATAGAAATAAAACCATCGAGGATCAGGTCCAGGGCACATATTTAAAATAATGTTTTTTTTATTGAAAAATATTTATAAAACTTTCATCTCCGTGTCAGAAAGGGTCAAGAACGCGCTTAAAAAATAAAAGTGGTAAAAAATTTGCGAAACACCAAACTACAAATTTTAATTAAAAACTCGTTTGGCAATCAAAACAAATTCTATATGACTCAACCATGTTTTGAATGATTATTGAAAAACGTGCAAGCTCCTAGAGGTCCCTAGCCCTAAACATCAGTTCGAGTCGAATAATTTATTATACTACTCCATGGGTCACGATTTACACCCGTTTTGCCAACACGTAACTTTTACATTGCCGCGTATAGACGTTTATTTTTTCTCGTATAATAAACTTTCCGCGCTCACGCAGACCGTCGCGAATTCGTTTTCTACGAAATCAAAACGTTCGAAATGATCGCTCGTCATATACATAGAGTTTTTCATATTTTCATCCCAGGCGGAATTACGTACATGTAATATTATACGTACATTATGTTCCGTTCAAGTGGATCGGGCTTGTCATGTATTTTTATTTGCATAACAGATAATAACGTAGTAGTGATCTGGCATTTAATTTATTGCTTTGGACATCAAGGATAATACCGCGGTATATAATAATGTAAGTAATATACATATATATACGTATGCGTATTATTAAATATTTTATATTCGATTATATTCAATTGGAACTGTAAATAATAGTGTTTTACAACCGAAACTGTTAGATTCGACCTTACCTTGGGATATTTAAATTTTGGTCGACTGTCGGTCAGCTCATCGCCGTTATGGTCCAACGTCCGAGTAACGCGCACGAGCCGCGGCCAGAAGGTTCGCCTTGTACGTAAAGGTCTGCGTGTCTAGCGAATAAAAAAAAAAAATGTCCGATAGTCATGTCGTCGAATCGCGATGATAAAATATACCTACAATCGAATACGTTAAGTTCTCCGCTAACAATCCACTGGCAAATTTCTAACCGCGGTCAATCTTCGCGTTCCTAGCAGTAGATTATAACGACGTATCGTGCGAGACCGTACGGTGCGTAAACGATGGATATCCACGCATCCGCAGGACTTACAGGGACTTTCCGCACCGCGAACAGATTTTGACGTTTTTTAATCTCATCTGATACCATGTAGCGTGCTCTGTTTTCGCGTTTCTCCGTAACGGTTGTGCGATCGCTTGCAAGACGGCGAGTAGTTTATACGTCGCATTTCCGCCTCGAAACTGGTTCGGTCGCGTAGGCATAACGCGCGTGCGATCGCTATAATATATTATATGGTTTTTGCTTTTCACGTTACCACAACGCCTATGGTTACTATTACTTTGATTATTATATTATGTACACTGCCTATACACTTATACGACCGTACACGTAATAATACGAGCGGCGGCGGCGGCTGCAGTGTATACAGCTTATATGTATTTCACGACGTACTCTGCGCGCTTATGACGTATGTATCGAATGCGTAAAAAAATAAAAAAAGTCGTTTGAACCGCAAAGTATGATATTTTCGTATAGTCGGTTACTTAAGCCGCTGTCCAGTTCGGTAACGGCCGGTGATTATCTTCGCGGTTATACCGTACACGTAATATATAATATATATATTTGATATGCGCGTGTAATCCATAATGAATACGGTTAATAAGTGTGCGGAACAACAGTTGATGACGAGACGAAAACGGGGGAAAAAAACGGATTAAATGTGCCCACTGCAGTTGCCTAGAGAACATTGTTGAACGTTAAACGGGCACCGCGGTATAATATCATGGGCGCGTACGTATAAACTTATTTGTCCAACGACCGCGCTGCTGCTGATGTCCTTTATGTAATGCGCATGCATCGATAAATAATTTATACGAAAGTCGCAAGGTAAATCAATTCAGGCGATATTATACGTATTTCGTTTCACACGCGCATTTCGGGCGGCTGCCCAATGTACGGTTGCTCGAAGAAAGGAAATATGAATTTAGAGTATTACGCATTTAAGGATAGTAAACAGAAAAAGTATTGTCCGCGGCCACAGATGATCTCGTTTGCTAGACGTGCGAGGCGGTTAAGGTCGTGTGATTTAGAGGGACGTATATAGCAGGGAGGAAATGATATGGAAGATCTCCTCGTAAGAGGTTAAACCGTTGGTCTGACGGCGAGAGCACAGTGTAAAAACCTTTTAAAGAATAAGATAGTCATCCATGGAGAATCCAACGCCCAAGTGTTTTGTTCAGAGATAACGTGCCAATGTGAAAACGATAATCTAATCAAGCGGTAAGGAGGGTAACCAGATCCAAATATTATGTATAACTTTGTAATGTCTTTAATTTTCACTTTCTTTTTAATTTTACATTTTACGTTTTCATCTCGAACGCGGCGAGATCTCGCACCGCACGGTCGCGGATATGGACGTGCGCCGTTTCTCCGTGCCCACTCGCCCACGTCACGCCGGTCCGCGGCACATAAGCGTTTTCGGTTCCGCGATTAAACTTTCGACACGTCGGCGACTTCAGTGTCGGTTCGATTGACGATCGAGAATACACGGCGATCATTTGAAATCGGCCGTCGTACTCGCGCGCAAGTTAATTTTCTGTTCGGAGCCGAGCACCCGCGCAAGGTCAACCGGTGACCAGAACGCGCGTATTGAACGGTGCATGTATATATTGTATTACGGAGCCAACGGCCATGAAAAAAAAAAAAACTACATACACGTTTGACCCTTTTCAAGCAAGTTATTTATCATCACCGAATTCCTATACGAATTAAAAAGCAACCGTTAACCCCTTCTACTCGTTCCAACATCCCTATTAAACAAATTCCCACTCGCCATATCACACGCATCAGTTATCTTCCGTACACTCATAGCACGTTTATATATCATTTAAGTACGCGAACTATATTTGGAACTTGTAGTATATATATTATATAAATTTGAAATATAATGTCTTAAAAAAAAATACACTGCTCGTTTCACTCGGTATCTAAAAGTTATTAACCTGTGAGCAGACGTGTTAAAACGCGCGCCGTTTCGCGAAGAACAAAGAAACGTTTTCCCGAAATTTTCGACCCGAGTCGATCTAAAAGTTGGACTAGAGTCGTCCTAGAGTAGATCCCATGCGAACCGACGTGTCGCAGGATATTATAATACCGTTTTGTAACCGCGCACGTCTTGTCGACTCTGTTCCGCGCGATCCTGCAGTATTTTCGAGCGAACCGACGGCCCGTACGAGGAAGACATTATTATATTATTACAGTGATATTACCTCAGCAGATATAGTATGTGTATGCCAGCTTACACAACGCCTGAACCTGTGCGTTAGGCTCGCGTTTGGTTTATAATGATACCGAGTCAAAACCTAAAACCCGTTCTCTCGACTGCACGGTAATAGTTATGACATATTATTATTATTATACGGTCGGCGCGGTTAAACCGCATTTCCTATGTAATTTTTTTCACCTTAATTTTTTACGTTTTTTTTTTTTTCAACGACCAACGAATAACGAACGAAAGGTCCGATAACACCGCGTATAGAATATTATTATTGTAATCCTCTTACGTTTCCGAGAAACGAAAAACGGATCTCTTAGATAAAGCGCGGAAAATATTTAAACAACGGATGTACTAAAATACGCATTGTAAACCGTAATAAGTACGCGAGTGTACGTTTTACACGAAACGAACATATTATAGCTACCGTTGAAAAACGTGATTTGATAAAGTATCAACTGCCGGCGAGAATACGGCCGAGTTTTGAGAGCGTAACACTCGAGAACGGAACGAATCGAGAAAAACGCAAACGACGAGTGCGTGTGTACGTGCGTGAGCTTACACGGTAAAACGACACTCGTGTTGGATTGAAACGAGAACACTTTAGCCGATTCGGTGCGAACGAGGGCGAAACCGTGGAAACCCTCGTCCGTCGTCCGTATGATAATAATTTTTTGCCATATCATCGAATTCGGACTGGTTGAAAAAAAGGGAATTTATCGCTAACGGTCGACGAGTGGGCACCCACTGTTTGCGTAACATTCAAGTGCGTACACGGCTGTTTGCCGTCGTCGCGCGTACAAGGAAATCGTCAAAGTCGGGGCTGGAGAGAACGTGCAGGGACCGTTTCAGGGACCACCTTTGGGTGACCGGAAGCCGAAGGCCGATTCGCTCGGCTGCGCCGCCGGACTCGACGTCGTCTGCACGCGCGTTCACCGGTCCGTAGTCTACGCTCTCGCGTTATGATGATAATAATAAGTAAATTCATGTAGTACGATGTGCGTATGCTCAGCTATTGCCCGGGACGTTATGCCGTGATCGCAATAATAGTGGTGGTCGCACCGATTGCAACGAGCGCGAGAGTGAATGGTTTTCGAGTGGAAAAAATAAAAATAAATACATAATAACAACACGTATACACGTATAAGTTTACACGAACGTGGTGTGTCTGCAGGACGAGAGTTCACTAGCAGCGCGCTCCGTTGCAGCGGGACCGGCGATTGAACAAACATAATAATATCACAGGCCATCGCGGACGACGGTTTCTCGTTTTCCGGTATCCTATACGCGCGTGTACACTATACATACGTATATATTTGTGTTTATTTTTTTTTTTATTTAATAATATTACCAGAGTGAACCCGTACACTCCCGGTGCATTATATTACACCGCTGCTGGGATCGTCGTTAGAACCGGTTGAGATCATGCGCACACGTGGGGTCTTTAACGTCTTCACCATATCCACGGGCGATCGGCATAACAGCCGGCTGACGTAACCGCGCTCTGCCTGCGCGCTCGAAGCCGTCTCTTAAAACCCATATACTTATGTAATATATAACAACGTACATGTAATTATTAATATTATTATATATGTGTCCGAGGAAGTAAAATTGTATTTCGTCGATCGCTGTTACTTCTGGTGTTGTACACTGTCGTTGGTTTTTATCCTTTCATCTTCCTGCTCGCGGGACGACGTTACGACCTTGATCGGAAGAGTAGGCCAAGCCCGAACCTGAAACCGACGTTGCACAAGGCGGTTATGGTAATATTTATGGTATTACCGGTCGAAAGTGAAAAAGAGAGAAAACGTCCGCGCGGCGCTCGGTGAAGTTATTGCCGCGTGTATAAAAAAGCGCGGGCGCGTGCACTGCGGACGAAATACGCGTACGTCGATTTGGGGTCATCGTCTTGGAATTATACTATGCGCTCGTGTTGCTTTGGAAGTTTGCGTGTGTGCTCGCGTACCGTGTGTGCTGAAAATATGTAATGTGTACGTTTTTTCTGAAAGAAAGAGAGAGAGAGAGACTGTTTGACGGAGACTGACAGAGACCCAGAGATACGGGGCGGGTGTACGACACGACCTTGATCGGGAATCGATCGATCGAATTAATATTACGGGCGAGCTCAAGACGTTAACTATTATAATACAACGTCGTAGCGTACAACACGGCGTGTAACGTTAAAGTTAAATTAAAAACAATCACGCGCGATAACGACTCGGACTCGAGGGATTCTTTTTCTCCGTCAGTTCCGCCCGACGTGCGCGTATTATACGTGCACCTCTATCTGCGAGCTTCGCGCCGTGACACACAAAACGTACACGCGTAATATCGTCGGCGTAGGCGTATCCGTTTTATTCGTATCGTTTTTTTTTTTTTTCAAAACGTCACCGCGTCCTCGATTTCCCTCCGACTCGCCCGTCGCAGCTAGGTGCCGCCGATCAATCGCTGACTCGTCGATCTTGTTCCTCCACACAATAGCTGCGGTTACCATCATGAACCAGGGTTAACGCATCCGCAGCCGTGCCTTTTGGTCGGCGCGCCGAGCGAATAAAAATCTACTGCTATTGTTACGGTAACGCGAGGGTGATAACCGCGGTCGCAGATGACGTCACGCCGTGGTGACGAATAGACGGACCGATACGGCGCTAACAGTGATTGAAAATTATTTTTATAATAATATGATCGCGACGGTCGGAGATGGTCCCCGTCAGACGTATCGCGGACCCGCGCTTTTTTCATTGCCAACTTTTTACATAGGTTTTTTTCTGTTTTCGTCATTTTTTCCTCCGGTCCCCGGCGAAGCGCTGCGCATAACTCCCGGGATTCAAATCGATTAATATTATTCTTTTCGAACGATTTTACCAACGGCGGTCTCACGAAGCGTCAACGTTCTCGTTCATTACGACTGTAATATTATTGTTGTACGTACAGTAGTCGTTCGGATCGTATTCCGTACGTACAAGGTGGACCGCGGTTTTCTCGCGTTTCACAAGCCCGCCCTGTAGACACAAGGTAGTTTTACCACGTCATATTGTGTGACGTCGACCGGGGGCATTTCGTATTATCCCCGAGAACTACCTCGTTATTAAAACGTAATAATATCTGGACCGCGAGCAGCAGCAGCAGCAACGTTTCATTACGATGTATGTACGTCGAAAAGTCGTGTTTTATTGTTGTCCGTTCCCGCACCGCGCGTGCGTAACGGTTGTTTTTTCCCGTTCTCGGGGTGATTTTTCATTTTCCCGTTTTCTGTACGCACATTTTTTTCCCGTTCATCGTCCGCAAACGGTTTCGACGACTTCCGTTTCCGTCGCGATACCGCGTACACATATACCATGATAATATGCAGCGCAGGACTTATCTCAGACGCACCACACCGCGCTCACCTAACCACACGCGGTCAACGAATCGACGCTGTCCTAGATGACCGTTTACGACCACGAGCGCGGTATCGGTACCGGTCATCGGCCAACCGCTGCAACAGCGTCAGCAGTAAAGTCCGAGTCGAGTATTGTACTTAACGTAGCGCGCGAACTGCTGATCGTTTTTATGCGCGCCCTCAGCGTAGTATTGTTCGGTACGGTAAATAATTTAGTGGACTAAATCGTTTGGACTCGTATGGTACACTCCACTCGCTATTCGCTACCTATAAGTATATTATACTAGAACTAGAACCGTAGGTGCGCGGCTCGGCGCCCACTAATGCACTCGTGTCCGAGCACTTTTATGTACAGCGTAATTTTTAAGATAATATCTGTTTATCACTACCGGTTTCTGTTTAGTAAATGCACTTGTTACCATGCGGTACACTAATGTAGTAATACGTATAGTTTCTTATCGAATGTACTTACACTCCTTACGCGAGGTCCGGAATTCTGTAGATCACCCTGCTAGACATTGTATTGTTCGTTTTATTATACTTTTCCTGCTCGTCTGAGGTATTAGATTTGTCACCGGACCTGTCCCTTCGACACTACACGCATATACGCGTTCTGCGGCGAAACGGAACCCGACGGACGTAGACGTCGCACACGATGCGATACCGCCCTGTGGCTTTACGCGTCTCTAGTTCGGCCGGAATGACCACCACCGCACTTCAAGATCGACAGGACGCACGTATCGCCGTCGTCGCGCCAAAATCAATTGATATGCACGATTCTAATTATTGTTTCTACGCCGCCGGTTAATGACGTGAGAAATACCGTTTTGGATTTCGATTCTTGCCCCGAAGTTATCACAAACATGACGCGTACGATCCACGTCAACGTCGTCGTCATTATAGATTCTTATCAAACTATATTAATTATTATTATAAATTTTTTTCGCCTTTTGGTTTTTTTTCGTTGGTTCATCTGATATTCAATTATTATATTATTATTATTACTGTTTATTTATTTTTTTACTTTTCTCAGACGTGTGTGTCCAATCGACGAATGATTAGGAACCCCTGGTTCACCCTTTTCGTCTAATTTATCGTCGGGATGTTGTCTGTATAATATACAGGTACACGGTCTCGATCTCCTATTAGTTTTTTTTTCGCCCGGTACGATCAGGTCAAAAAATAAAGCATAATATAAAACCTCCGCTTGTATAAAAACAAGGTTTGTTGACTGCTCTCCCATCAAACGGTATCCTGGGGGAAAAAAAAACCAAAAAAAAACGGGTTCAGTTAGTTGTATATCACACACTTTCTGGCCGTATTCCAAGTGTTAACGTTGGAAAATATTATTCGTATTATTCAGTGATCCCATCTCGTCCACGATAGAGTTACACGCCTGTTTACAATAATATTAACATTTTCCGTCTGCAATAACACCGTCCTCCAGTGCTCGCATCGTGCTGTTAATCGAGCGGTTAAGGTAGTAATATTACTAATATTTTTTACGTTTTTTTTTTTTTTGAAAAATGTAAAATTTCACGTTGATGTATTTATATTGTTTCCTATATGTTGATCTTTTCAGAAAGTACGGATTTCCTGAAAACTGCGCTGTTAATAATTTAGGAAATACTGCGCGTGCGCGTTTTTTTTTTTCAAAATTTTCTCTAGAATTATTATTAGTTGTATACGTGTAATATTATATATTATCGACACTGTAGGCAGCATACCTAATTAGAAAACAATTATATTGTGTAATGCGAACAACAAATAAACTTGAATTCAAATTAGCATTACATCATGTTCGTGTTATGAAACACTTGCGGGAATACTTGTTCAACTTTAAAAATAATGTAATGGTATTCAGTCCGCCGGAATTGAACCAATCCGGCATATAGTATCCGTCTTCAGTTACGCAAATATAAGTATTCATCGAACGCGTTTCACCGTCAATTTATGTAATAATAACAATAATGATAAAAATGCGATAAATCAACGCAAAGTGTCGAGTGCAGAACGGCGCTCGCCGTCACCAGAGACGATGGCGTTGGTTATTATAATATATTATCATGCTACTCGATTGAAATAGAAATTCGATATTCAATATTTACGTAACGGCGTGCGCTCGAACGGAATGCTTAGAATACCGCTTACTGGGTTCCAGGTACGTCGGTCGACGTGCACTACCTACACATATATTACTATTATTTATTACTACTATTGTTATGATTATTGCATTGTATACTGATGATGTTTTTCCTTTTTTTCCAGACCAACCGGCGCCGCATTAGCAGTAATGTGGAAAAAAGATTTCAAGAAACTAAAACTTCTGCTATGGAAGAATTTGCTGATCCAGAGGAGACATCCCATCCAGTCGTTCATAGAACTTCTGTTGCCGGCTATCATGGCGTGCGTGATGGTCATGTTCAGGTCGTGGGTGCAGCCCGTCGAGTTCCCCGAAGTCACCAGATACCAGCCGTTCCCCATATCGGTGCCGCCGTTGATCTTGGGCTACAGGCACGGGTGAGTCGAATCGTAATACCACTCGTGATCATAGTATAATACCGTGTGTCGCGCAGCGGCGGGCCTATACCGTAATAAGGGTGCCCACCCCCTTTGGCCGTAAAAACGTCACGTGTTACGAAATCTAAAACTCTTAAGATAGTGTAACGAAGAAATCGCTGTTGTCCTTCCCCCTAGCGAAACAAATCCGTCCCCCACGTCGTCGGTGTTGAATATCAAACGCGTATACGGGTAGGCACGTGAAGTATAACGTAAGCGCACTATTGTAATGATGGTAGTAATAATGATATAATATATTATATTTCCGGCGAGGAGCGTTCCGTCGAAAAAATCCGATGATGACGCGCGGGGACCTCACGCGGCGCGCTCGGGGTTTCGCAATAATACGGCGGCGGCTATATATTATTGTGCATGCCCTCCCTCCACGGCTCCCTTCCCTCCGCTCCAACCCCCCACCGCCGGGCGAATATTAAGTACGCGACAATGGGTTCGGTAATACGAGGAAATGAAATCCGGTGTGTGATGACTTTATTTATTAACGCGTCTCGTCGGTGAAAATCAAACTGTGTGCGCGCGCGAACACACACAAATAATACGGCAATAACAATATAATGGTAATAATAATAATTATTATTATTATTATACTACTATTATTTCGTTGTTGGTTTATTCGTCACCACTACCGCCACCGCGGACGACGGCGACGACGACGATGACTACGTCTCTAATAAAAAAAATTCGCAATACCCTTGAACGTACAAATATTAATTTTATTATCGTATACACACAAGGTAGCCGCTGCAGCGCAGCACCGTAAATAATAGATTCGATAAACGAGAGAGAGAAAAAAATTAAATAATAAACGACATTGTAATAATTGTTTTACAGATGGACCATAGCATGGGCTCCACGTGACCCGGGATTGGAAATAGTCATGAGAAACGCTTTCACCGACGTCCCCAACCTGAAACGTAAGTCCGGAAGCGTAATATATGCGAACAACACGTAAGGGTTGTCCGATCGACAGTAACAATATATATGTGCAACACTGTTCGTCATTTCCTAAACGCGTTTCGTGTTCGTTTTCACAGTGCAGTCGTTCGACACCATCGAGAGGATGGAGAACCTGTTGAACCAGGACAACGCGATGAAAAAATTCCTGGTCGGCGTGCGGTTCGACAACGTCACGCCGAACACCACGCTGCCGAAAAACACGATCGTAAGTGACGAGTCCGCGTCGTCGTCATGCGACGTAATGTTGTACGATGCACTAAACTTATTTGTTCTCACCGTACGTACAGATCAAGCTGCGGTACCCTTGTCACCTGAGGATAACGAAAAAAAGTCTGATGAGCTTCGACACGATCGAGGCGAACTGGCGAACTTACCTGATGTTCCCGCTGTACCAAACGTTCGGTCCCAGGCACAAGTCGGAGAGCAACGGAGGCGAACCAGGTGAAATGACGATAGTAATACATTTTACGACCGCGGCGCGATACGATGAGGATAATGTGGTACAATCATAGTTGTGCGGTTGTATCGCGACGATATTATCATCATCGTCACGCGGCGCGTCCGTGTTCGGAGTGCGTGGTTATTTTTTAATTTAATTTCTCTCCCCCGCGCGTTCAGGTTATCTGTCGGAATCGTTTTTGTTCTTGCAAAACCAGATCTCCAAGGCGCTGATCAACTACTGGGCCCCGGGCTCGGAGGTGCCGGAAATCGAGCTGCAGAGGTTCCCGTACCCGAAGTACATCGAAGACGCCCTGCTCCCGGCGCTCACGTCGTTCGTGTCCACCGTGGTGTTGCTCAGTTACGTATACACGGCCATCAACACCATCAAAGTGGTGTCGGCGGAAAAGGAGTTGAAAATGAAGGTAAAATACCACTTTGTACAGGACGTTAGTCAGCATCGAACTACCGCCGTTACCGTTTCGATGATAAACATTTATCATTAATAATGATAAATGTTTATCATCGAAGGGTTGGGATTTTATAGCACTTAAAATTGCTTAAATATGCGCTATAGTATGACCTTAACTATCGCTAAATATGCGTTAAAAATATGCAATAAAAACAAAAAAATATGAAAAAAAGGGAAATTTATTAATTAATCGCTTACAAATTTGAAATTATTATAGGTAGTTAGTTAAGTTAATTATCACTAAAAAAAAAAAACCCAATAAAATAAGCAGATAACAAAAATTAGAACCAAATACCTAATACGATATTATCGTAGTATTATATTATACTTATATATTAACGCTGTACGGCGTTGCATCATCGTAATCGGCCTATTTACTTAATCTATAGGTACATTTACAATTTATTTGATAATTCAATTGACTAAAATCTAAAAACACGTTTACTAAAATATAATTTCATAAAATTTTGACAGATTTTGATTCAAAAACAGGTAAAAATGCAAAAAAGGCTCAAAAAACTCAAAAAAGCAGAAAAACTAAAAAATCGTAAAATATGCAAAAAAAAGCAAAATAAAATTTTTAATTTGAGTTCTCTGTATCATGAAACACATTTTTAGCTTACTCTGCTATTTTTTAAGCATCGCATAAGAAATATGCAAATGCTATAAAATCCCAACCCTAATCATTATCATTGTTTGCGGTTGTTCGTCGCGGAGTAATAATAATCATAATAATAATGACAATAAGTTCTTCTCCGTGGCGGCTTTGTGCCCGTCGTGTCCTCCGGGTTCGCACGCGCGAATGATGCGTACGTGGGTGGGCGCGCATGTGTACGCGCTGAGTTTTACGACGTCGTTTTTCTCTTCGCAGGAAGCCATGATGCTCATGGGCTTGGACAACTGGCTGCACGCTAGCGCGTGGTACCTGAAGAGTTTTATCGTGTGGATAGTGCCCCTGCTGCTGCTTGTGTTCTTCATCTCGTTCAAATGGCCGTCGGGCGCGGTGTTCCAGTACTCGGATCCGACGGTGCTCATACTCATACTGACCCTGTACGTGATGGCGAGCATATCGTACTGCTTTTTGATATCCGCCTGCTTCAAAAAAGGTTAGCGTCGCCGTAGCGTACGATATGGTAACAATGATGGTTATAGTTTTTTTTTTTCCACGCAATCGTAAGACGATTATCGCAATGATATTGTGTCAAATTGACAATAAGACTTTGGGCGCGCGCGTCGGAAATAATAAATATGTATTATTATCATTATTATTGTATTGCTGCGCGCCTTCGTCGCATAATATGATGATAATCGTTCATCACGCAGTAAATAAAATAACAATAATTACCGTTTCATTAACATATCGTCAAGGTGCTGTACGCGTGCGTGTGTGAGAGAGATCGCGTGCGTGCGTGTGTGTGTGTGTGTGTGAGATGTGTGTACACGCGCAACGCTGCTCTTAAATAATTAGACCTTCAAATGATTTACGCGTGCACGTGTGTGCGTCCGTGCGTGCGTCTGTGAGGCTGAGGCTGAGTTATGGAGTTTTTTGTTTTTTTTTTTTTTTTTTCATTTATTCGTTAATTTATTAATTTAACTCTTACGTCTGCTTCTAGCCAACACAGCGGCAACCGTCGGCGGTGTATTGTGGTTCGGCACCTACGCCCCGTTCATGATCTTCCAGCCCAAGTACTCGTCCATGACCAACAGAGAGATCCTGGCGTCGACCATATTTCCCAACACGGCATTGGGATACATATTCCAGAGCCTGATCATGTTCGAAGGCATAGGCGCCGGTTTGACGTGGGAAAATATCACGATGACCGTGTCGCCGGACGACAAAATGTGCATCGCGGACATCATGCTGATGCTGGTGTTCGACACGGTGCTCTACATGACGATCGCCGTGTACTTGGAAACGGCTTTTCCGAAAAACAGCGGATTCCATCCGCCGTGGTACTTCCCGATCATGGTGAGCCCAATAAACCGTTTCATTCCCCTCCTCTCCTTCCCCCCCCACCGCCGTCATTATATGACATTTCCGTTTTCTCCGAATGTCACGCTGTACTGTGTACAACTGTGTAACGTGCTCGTGTTTACCGTTACAGCCGTCTTTCTGGTTCGAGAATAAAATCGATCCCAACAAGATGACCGACAAGTCCGGCATACAAATCCAGTCGCTCAGCAAGAGCTTCAGGCCCGACAAGTACGTCGTCAACAAACTGACCGTGGACATGCACCCGAACCAAATCACCGTTTTGCTGGGCCACAACGGCGCCGGCAAGTCCACCACAATGTCCATGTTGACCGGGCTGATAAGTCCCACGTCCGGCACGGCGCTCATAGAGGGCTACGACATCAAGACCCACATGAAAACCATAAGGCATTCGTTGGGACTCTGCCCCCAGTACAATCTGCTCATACCGGATTTGACGGTTCTCGAGCATTTGTACTTTTTCGGAATGGTTAGTGACTTCGTCGTAACCGTAATAGTGGTATCGGCCACTGCGCTGCTGTTGTTGGTTTTTCTTTTTTTCGTCCAAGCGATATTAAACTATAATAACGTTGTTGATTGGTGTGTTTCAGCTGAAAGATTTGGACGATGCCGATTTGCAATCAGAGATCGACAATTACACGGTCAAGTTCGAGCTGGAACCGATGCTCAGCACCAAATCGAAACATTTGAGCGGAGGAATGAAACGTAAACTGTCCGTCGCCATCGCGTTGATCGGCAAGTCCAAGGTACGGATACCGCGTCGGGCGCAACCGGTTTTCATAAATAATCTAATAAGAAAGTCCGCGCCGTTCGATCCCTACAATACACGTTTCGCCCGTACAGGTGGTGCTCATGGACGAACCCACGTCCGGGATGGACCCCGCGGCCAGGCGTACGCTGTGGAACATTCTGCAGTCGGAACGGCAAGGAAGAACAATGCTGATGACCACGCATTTGATGGACGAGGCGGACCTGTTGGGCGACCGGGTGGCCATCATG
The DNA here is from genome assembly GCA_949715065.1 of Periphyllus acericola. NCBI lineage: Eukaryota > Metazoa > Arthropoda > Insecta > Hemiptera > Aphididae > Periphyllus > Periphyllus acericola. The sequence goes on from OX454272.1 coordinate 11,066,493, forward strand.
AAAGCTGGCACTCTTTGTTGTGTCGGAACACCGTTTTCGTTGAAAAAAGAATACGGTAAGAGCAGTAAATTCACACGTTGGTGAAAAAAAAACAACAAGCCAATGATCGTAACACCGTTAGAAACTATATCTGGACACTGTTGTATAATTCAAACGTATTTTTTTCCTTTTTAAATGTATTTATTGAGATGTTTATCTGCAGTACGTCACGATTATCACACGAAAATGTTATTACAATACAGACAACTAAAACCAAAAATATTATATATTTATGTATTGCACGAGGACTCGGATAGAAATGCATATTTTATAAGATATTAAGACTGAGTAAATGACGAGAGTGATAATAAATTATTTAAAAACGTAGAGAACCACGGTTTATGAGTTATTAGTATGACCCTAATTCATACCGAGGGATAAGAAAATAACTTCCAAATAAGTTTTCAATTGTTGAAGACGAAAATGTCGAATCATATATTAGAGAAGGTTCCTAAGTTAAACGTGTACCACGTGTATGCGCTATTACTCCAATCGAATAAATTTATTGAATGAACTAAACTGTTCGTGTTCCAGGTGGTGGTTACACTTTGACGCTAGTAAAGGACGTAATCGGATTTAGTTTGACAAAACTGACAAATTTCGTTCGTAAATATTATCCGAATTCCGTGCCCAGCAACTTGACCACGATGGAAGTCACGTACCAACTGGAAGACTCCTCGATGTTCCCGGACTTGCTCAACGCTTTAGAGCAAAACAAACACTTGTTCGGGGTGAAAGAGTACGGCGTGACTTTGACTTCGCTACAAGACGTGTTCATGAGGTGAGTCGTAAACAACAACGATGTCCATCGTCAGTGCGTACGGAGAAAGCGCGGCGTCGGTCGTTATAATGACATGTCTCTAATCACACTATGTCTCGCAGGGTCGGCCAAGAGGACAACAAGAAACTGTCGGACTATCAGATGAACGCGATGAAACAGAAATCGATGGAGATGAACAACGGTTTCGACACCTTGTTCTACGACGCCGAGTGCGATTCTACCGATATGAAATTCGAAAGTAAGGATGACGAGCCGCCGCGAACGGCGAAAGGGATACGTAATAATCGCGATAATGTCGAACTTTCAGGAGCCCAAGGATGGAAACTGTTCATCGTTCAAGTCGGAGCGATCATGGAGAAGAAATGCCTGCAATCTTACCGTTCTCTGATCATGCACTCCCTGCAGATAACGTTGACGTTGTTTTTCATACTGCTCGCGTTACTGGTCGTCAACGCTTGGCAGGGGATGAAAGACCTGCCCGCGCTGGCAGCCGAACTCGGGGTAAGCGACACGCACTGCACTATTGATACTATTAGCTAGCAGACGTGCAATCGATGCGATAACGTTACTCACACCGACCGTTTACGGCGTGTTTCAGAACTACTGGGAGCCGATCAGCACGGTCATGTTGTCGTCGAACGACACGAACGTGAACAATATTTACGAGTCGTACAAGAACGCCTGCGCGCCCAACCCGGTGCTGGATCTGAACTACCGGACCCGGTACGGTGACTTCGAAGACTTCTTGCTGAAAGTGGTGCGTAACACGTCGTATATCTTTGTTTGAACATTTTTTTTCGTCGCCTCGGCCGTGAACGTCATTACGGTGTTTCGCGTCGTTAATCGCGTTGGTCTTTGCGTTGCAGGCGTCCGAGAAAATATCGCCGTTCACGCAAAAGTACATAGTGGGCGCGATTTTCGGCGAGGCCAAGATCACGGCGTACTTCAACAATCAGCCGTACCACGGGCCGCCGCTCGCGCTCAGCATGGTCCACAACGCCATACTGAAAAACATCAAAGGAAATGACTACGGGATCAAAGTAATCAACCATCCGTTGCCCTATCAGGGAGTGGACAAGGTGAGACGAATCGCAAAATCATAATAGTTCGCTGTACCGCGGTTTCTTCGTTGGTGACGTCATTCGGCAGGGAGGGTCAATAACGAGTTTTTTTCAATTTTTTTTACAACCCTATGATACATGGGTTTGTGCCTGCAGCTTTATATCGACTTGGCGACATCTGTTAAAAACACTTGGTTATTTTAAACAGGGTGCGCCTACCGATAATCGATTTTCACAAGTACCAATGACGAGTGTTGTACATAAATGTTGTACATTTAGAATGATTCCATTGTCTTGCCTAATAATTATATTCGAGTAATATTACGTAATTTATATGATGACACTATAAGTTAACTGTAATAGGCATAAATACGGAGTGTCCGACTGGGATTAACATAGAGCGATATGTCCCGTGTGAATAGAGATAATCAAATTCTGTTTTTTCTATGAGCATCCCCGGACAAAGGCAACTTTGTTGATATTAGTTTGGTCAATATAAGTTTATTATGAAACTAGTTAAAATATTAATTCTTTATTTTATAATTTTTGTGGAGTTCAAGAATAGCCATTTTACAGGGTTTATATTTCTGAACATTTTGTGGGCTCAACTTTCAGTTATTCATTGGATTCAAACTTTTAAAAAAAATTGTAGCTAACAATGAAATAATGTAAATTATTATCACTTCGTTATCTTTCCGATAGTGTAAATTATGTTATTATTATTTAAAATTGTGTAAATAGTACATGATTTCCTTGTAAACTAGAATAAAATTATTAATAATCAAGAAGTTAATGAAAAATAGAAGTTATACCTTAGAAATGTTCAGAAAAATAAGTCCTATAAAATGACTAACCTTTGAATCTCATATTTATTATAAAATAAAAAGTTTTTATTTAACTTTTTTGATAATACACATATTATATTTACCAAACTATTATCAACAAAATTGCTTTTGCCCGGGGATGATCATAAAAAAAAATTGAATTTGATAATCTTGGGAGATATCGCTCTGTGTAAGCTCCGGCGGGAGACTCTGTATTTTCGTTGTTTTGTGGTCGATTAATGGTTTCGAAAAAAATTAATTTTTTATACTCCGAAGTTCGTTATTGCACGATTCAAACTATCATTTGAGTGAACTAATTACAGTAACCGTTTAGCCCGATCTACTAGTCCCGGTTTAATTTATTTGCTTTTCCAAAGTCTGCGAACAATAGATAAGATCTCGTCCGTATCTTAGAGAAAACTGCGGGGGATGACGTTACCGGATTCCGTACATTGTTGTCGTGTTGCCGTGCGCTACATTCGCCTGCAGCGCAGAGTTTAACTACTTGTTAACCCTCTGCCCCCTTCTTTTTGTTTTCAGCTTATGAAATTGACCGGAGGCAGTAACCTGGGCTACCAGGTGGCGTTCAACTGCGCCATTTCCCAAGCGTTCGTGTGCGCCGTCTACGTGCTCTTTGCGGTCAACGAACGGCAGAGCGGTGCCAAGCACATGCAGCAGATCGCGGGCGTCAAGCCGCTGGCCTACTGGGGCGCGTCGCTGCTCTGGGACTGGATCAGCTACCTGACCGTGATTTTCTCCATCCTGATATTGCTCTTCTGGCACGGCGACCCGGGATACGCTAGTATGAAGCAAATGGGTGAGTAGCGCGACTAAATGCATAGCACATTACGCAACAAGCCGCGTACCCGGCAGTTCGGGCGGATCCAGGGGAGGGGAGGAAAAGGGAATTGTCTCGCCCCCTCCCTCCACTCGAACACCGTAGTTGTCGGATATTCATATTTCAGATTTCCCATGGAGTTTCATGATTGTATTTCTTAAAAAAATATTTCTTTATACCATAAATGGTGTTAATCTAAAAGTGTATACCAACTCACCGTTTTATAGTATGTATATGGTATTTTGATTTGTTATTTTATATGATAAGTTGTAACATTCATAATGGTACCTATTCAGTGAACTGGAATTCTTAAATTACTTAAATTTCTTTTAATAATTTCTTTGCTTAAATTATTACAATTATGTTTTTTAGTCACTGTTAAATGTTTTACATAACAGTACCTATTATGGTTATATTGTACACATTGAAGTACTAAAGTTGTAAACGGTTTTGTACTCTTACCCCTCCCCCTCTCCCGAAAAACTGGGTTGTCACTATGGGATTTATACTTGATCACCTATCGTTGTGCGTCTTTGCATGTCTAACGATATTCAGAGGTCTTGTCGAATTGCTTAGTCTGACCGAAGCAAAACGTAATGGACAAATTAACGTGTTTCGGTGGAAATAAAAACATGAAACATTCGACTTTACCTCGGAGTGCCGTAAACGAAACAGCGTTCCACAATGCCTTATGCGACAAGATGGTCTGTATACATTAATTGATGAACAACTTTGTGTTTCTTCCTCAGGACTGATGTTGAGCCTGCTGGTGACTTTCTCGTGGGCAACGTTGCCGCTGATGAGCTTGTTTTCGTTCCTTTTCCGCAATCCGTCGACGAGCTTCACCAGGATATCCATGTTCAGCGTGATGACCGGTAAGAATCCACGAGAACGGAACACGTTTTTTAGATTTTCGACGTACAAAACGATAACCGCGTACACTTCATAACACTCATTTCGTCGGTCGTCCCGCAGGTGCCATGTGCTTCATGTTGGTGCTCATCTTGGACATGCAACCGCTGTGCTTGAAGGACCAGTCAAAGTTCATCGACAACGTGATGATATTCTTCCCGCATTACGCACTGGGCAGCGGCATGAAGAACATATACTCGTCGTACGAGTACAACGAGATCTGCGACTTCTCGAAGAACGGTAAGTCGTCGCGTCCGCGAACCGTCTAGTGAGTGGATGGGTGGGTGGGGGGGGAAGGATGATTTTGACCGGGTCGCTAGCGAAAAACGGGAAAATTTCAAAAACCCTGCACGGACTGTCGCGACTACGTTATCTCACCCGCTCGCGTTGCTTACAGCCAACTGTTTCGGATGGGACGGTGACAACTTGTCGTGGGCGAGCCCCGGCATCGGGCGCCACATGGCGCACCTGTTCTGGCTGGGATTCGTGTGCGTGTCGCTGCTGCTGTCCTGCGAGTACCTGGTGTACTACGGCAACAAGATGCAGTGCATGCTGCTGAAGCTGTACAGTCACATGTGCAAGCGGCCGATCAAGGAGGACAAATACGACCTGAACTGTTACGAGTCGGACGTGGCGCACGAGAGGCAGACGGTCAACAGCGCGGACCCGCACAACTATTGTCTGTACCTCAAGTGAGTTTTTCAGTCGGAGCCGCATGTTTTCGGGTACCTACATTTACGTCACGGCACGGGCGAGACACTCGTTGGCAAATCGTGTCTAGGCACTGCGTATTATAGTTACTAGACACCTCAGTATTCACCTGAAGATAATACGTAGATACATTTTTAACGTTTCCAAAATAACACAACAAAAACGGTTACTCGATAAACTCTTTGACCCTTTAGACACGACATACAGGACTTACGAGTATACCGTACATTTACATTTTTTTTTAAATAACTATTTAATCAGGTAAGATTATTAAAATGTTGTTAGATATCCGGATAATAAGCCTGATTGTTCGTAGAACACGTATAGTATATAAGTACCATATACTCTACACGTACACGGCATCATCTCGTTATCCTCGTTCAATGTTACGTTTTTCTTTTGTCGTAAATTCAACAACAGTTTGTTCCCTATATTGCAAAGTGGGTCTCTACTCTTTTAAACTCGTATCTCACGAAACACGATTTCAATTCATTGTTTGTCCATATTATATCGGTAGACTTTGGAAGTTTTATAAGGTAAACTGTTAATTGATTTTTATTATTTCTTGGGAAAAAAATGTACTCTTATTTATACCACGTGCTTTTACACAAACAAAATAAAAAATATGTAAGACACACAAGCACTAAAAATCTTCTAGATACAAAACACAAGATACGAATGTATCTATGAAAGCTCTGGCTGCAGTTGTGCTATCGACGATTTTGAACTGTGTCGACGTACAGGCTAACCATATCATCAGCTGCTACATATTATAACGTCGTTAGCCGTTTTACCTACTAACATCCGCAGCTAAAGCCAGCAACACTGACCACCGCTCACGTACGTACGCTAATTTAGCGTATTAAATTGCGATGGCGAAAAAAAAAATTAAATAAAACGCTTGTTATACTACTAGTTTACCGTTCGTATTGTTTCGTAATAATGCATAACGAGCTGCCTGCAAACAATCGACAGTTTTTTCAGAGAACTGTTGTTGCTCATAGTGTATTATGATTTAAGCGTATTAGGTTTTTCACGAATTCCTGGGAAAATAATATACGGAGTGGTTTGGATAAAAGATTAATCTCCAAATAGTATATTATCGCAGTGAAATTTACCTCACCAGCTCGGACGAATGACGTTTATAGGCGTTTTTAATATATTATTTTTTTTATTTTCCTCACTCGGAATAGTTTGACAGTCGCTATTTCAATGTTCACCACGATTACGCTACGAGTTACGATCCTAGATAAAATGTAATTCAAATAACACCGTGTTTGGCAGACATTGGCCAGCGTATCGTTAATGTATTATTCGATTATAAACATTACCTGAACGATAATATGCTCTGTTGTCTTATAAGTTTTTCGGGACAATTGATGAACCGTTCATCTCGTGTGTTCGCAGCAACGTCTGGAAAAAGTACGGGAACAAAGATGCCGTCAAAGGTTTGAATCTCGCTCTGAAAGCCAACGAGTGCTTCGGTCTGTTGGGTTCGAACGGAGCCGGCAAGACGACTACGTTCAGAATGCTGACGGGAGACATAAAAAACAGCACCGGAGACATTTACGTGTGCGGCGTGAACGTCAACAACAACCGAGAAAGGGTAAGCACCATCAGGACATCACGTGATCGAGGAGCAAACGTGCCACAAGCTGGCAGTGGAAATCGAATAAGGTTTTCATTCCGGTGTTGGCCGTTTTCCGATTACTTTGCGGGGGCGTCATTTTGTCGCGGTCGTAAAACGTTTCTATATACATCTACATTGTGTTTCACCGGGATCAAAACAGAGCGATAACTCCCGTGTTAAGGGGGATGTTCGTTTTTTTTTTCTTACAATCATCCCCGAGCAATGGTAATTTTGTTGACAATAGTCTGGTTAACCTAAGTGTATAATTAAAGAAGGTAAAATAAATTAACTTTACATTTTATTACTTTTATAAATGTAGAAGATAGCTATTTTGTAGGGCTTATTTTTCTGATCATCTTTTAACTTCTTTTATAATATACACTTATATATTCACCGAACTATTGTCAGTAAAATTGCTTTTGCCCAAGGATGCTTTAAAAAAAAAAACAGAATATGATCATCTTTAGACTTTATTAACACGGGAGATACGCTCTGTGTGACACCTTGTACATAACAGTAATTAAAACGCCGTTCGGTTCGTATTGTTCGAAAAAATTAAATAAAATTCTTTTCACGACCGACATTCTCGGGGAACCGCGACGAAATCTTCGTCAACGACAATCGCTCGCGAACGAACAATAATCTCGTTTTGCGCACATTTGCCGCACGTCCGCAGATCCACGAGGTCGGAGGCTACTGCCCGCAGTTCAACGGTCTCATCGAGGAGCTCACCGGCTACGAGACCCTTCATTTCTTCTGCAGGCTCCGAGGGATGTCGTACAAGGAAGCGTCCACGGTACCGTTCCACTTGGCCTCGCGGTTGGCGTTCATGCCTCACCTGAACGTGCAAGCGAAAAACTACAGGTAAAATACTGCATTGACGCATACCTTACACACGTGACCCAGAATCGTCGCACGTGGCCGCCCGGATCCGGTGAACGGCTATTGATTTGTGTTTCGTCTTTTTTGTTATTATAATTTCGCGCGCGCGCGTGTGTGTGTGTTAGTGGCGGCAACAAGAGAAAGCTCAGCACTGCCATAGCTATGATCGGCGACCCGAGTGTATTGTTCTTGGACGAGCCCACTTCCGGCCTCGACCCCGCCGCCCGGAAACACCTTTGGGACACGGTGAGCGAGGAGAGGGATCGCGGCAAATGCGTATTCATCACGTCACACAGGTATGCTTGTGAACATTATTCTTAAACAATATACAGCAACATACAGGTGCTACATGTACGGCCGCGAGGTTTCCGCTAGTTATCAAAATGCATATGCGTATGATTTACGTTATGTTATGCTAAACGGACGAGATACTGTTGTACTGAATTCTTGTCGAGCCCGACAGATCGGAGCACGGTCCTAGAAGAGTAGGTCGGGATACTTGCCTTATCAATGCGTCCGATAAGAGAAAACTCAACATTTTAGTATTCATTTCGTCCACTATTTCGATAGCGCGGCCTGTCAAACTTTGGTTTTTTTTTTTAAAAACAGATTTACATATTTTACTTATTCAATGTTTCGAAACGTTTGTAATTGTACAATTTATTTTTATTTCGATTTCATTTTTTAACCTCAAGGCTAAAGTCTTCTATTCTATAACCTCAATAAAGTTTGATTATTATCGCTTGTGATTAAAAAGTGAAATAAAACGTGTCCTCTCTAAGGGACCGTACTTCTTGTAGCATGTTCTGGAAAGTGTCCCGATCTTATCTTCTAAGGAGCCTCGCTAAATTATGTATAACGTTTGTCCGCGTGGCAATAGTGCATCGTGGAGCTCATGAGAACTCGCGAATGTATCGATATCCGCCTTTATGTATGCGTGAACGCGATACGAAATTTTTAATTTTGTTCCGACGATGGCTTGGTTGTTCATGCGTTTTTTCCTTTTTTTCTCTTCTACAGTCTCGAAGAATGCGAAGCTCTGTGCACCCGTTTGGCCATCATGGTGGACGGCCGCCTGTGCTGCATCGGATCCGTGCAGCATTTGAAAAACAAATTTTCCGTCGGCTATCAGCTGCACATCAAATTCCATCCGGACAACAACAAAGTGGCCAAAGATTTTGTGATAACAACATTTGGTGGTAAGTGAACGCGTCGACTATAGTTGACTATATAGTGCGCAGGTAGAATCTCGGTAATTCGGCAGACATCAGACCGGAGGACCGCGGGATAACGAAAACGCCGGATTAACGGACGATCGCACCTCATATTAGCTTGAAAATCATTGCGTTTAACATTATTGATAAAAAAAAATTCGCTTTCTCGCTTTAAAATGTCGCTCCAAATGAGTGTCTGTGCGTCGTACTCTCTTGAAAAACCGTACGCACAGCCACGTGTCCGATAATGTTCAACTTGGTAGTGTTATGCTCGCTTACTGCTCAAACGATCGGTGTTTTTTCGAAAACGTTTTAATTTCGAATACGATTCATACGACTTATCGGTTCACCGGGACCTTTTCGGTTAGTCTTGTACGATAAGTTTTACCGTAACGATGAGCCCATGTTGAAAGGGGAAAAAAAATCGAACCGGAACGCGCTGGATGTACCTAATTGCCGATGGGTCTGCGGGTCCGAGGGGATGTTGCCGACAGATATTCTGACCGTCACGTATACCATGTAACTTTATGTGTACCATTATTGTGTTCCCGTCAAAGGTGCGAGTTTGCGGGAAGAGTTCGAAATCACAGCGCTGTTCCATATCCCCAAGAAGTATCCGTGTTCTTACGCTTTCGCTCAGATGGAACAAGCCAAGAAGGAACTGCTGATCGACGATTATTCAATATCGCAAACCAGTCTAGAACAGGTAACTATCGCGGGGCGGGGAGGGGGTGTGAACGGCTTGACCGACGTATCTGACGTACCGTGTTTCCAGGTGTTTTTGAGCTTCGCCCGGAATCGTCAGCAGCCGACAGCATAACGCGAGCCGCGAGCCTCGGGACGCCGCAATGCGCTCGTCGTTCGGTTTCCCCGTTTCCCCGTTCATAAGTATAAGAATAAGTGCCATGTCAATAAAAACTATATGTATGTCTTCCTCCTCCTGGAACGTTAACGCAACATATTCCGAATGTTGTTGTTTATTTTTTTTTTTTTCGTACCAAGGCTGACTAATGTATATTATTAATGAAAAATATGAAATAATAATAAATTCGTTTTGTAATATAAAAATATTTATGTGATAATTTATAAATACATTGTGTAATTAGTTCACTTGTACTTTTTTAAAAATCCGAATTAAGATGATTGTACAACACTATGATATGATATATCATAATAGCGATATTATTATACTCGTAACTTCGGTCCTTTTGTAATATGATTTTTTTTTTCTCAAGCGTACGTATATATATATACATATATGCACAATACTATTATTTAAACGCTCAATGTACAGAATAATAACTTTGAAAATTCTATATATTTTATATACTATATGATATTATTATATAATGTGCTACCTACCTGGTTCAAAACAATGTACCTACCTATTGTTTTTTTCTTTTTTTTCTACTTTAGTTACTAAATATATTCTAATTATCTGTAATTACCATTTAGAGTAGAACCTATTTAATTTATTAAGTATATTCTGTTCAATATGTTTAAGAAAAATATACCAAATTGTACAGTGAAGTGTTCGTTGTCGATTTTTTCCCTCGAGGTCCTCGAACGTATAGAACCTGGTAGTGCGCTTGGTAGTTCGTCTAGCGCAGTGGTCGGCAACCTTCCCATAGGAATAAGAGCAATTTTTTTTTTTTAAATGTTACAATACCATGATGATCCTTTAACTGGATTTAACGTTGAACAACCTTTTTTTTCAGTCGTACAGCATAACTATATTATATATTATAAATAACACAATGTATTACTGCAGTGAAACTCATTAATTCAATTTGTTTTTATTATCGATCGTACATAAACGATAACACATACGTCATATTCAGACACAATTTTCAATTGAATGGTAGTTGTTGGTTAAACGTTACCTTATGTTACCCAGAAATAAACATCACCATGCATGTTTGTGCGTTTGTAATATTGGTGACGGACAATGGGCCGAATCGCATTAGCCGAATACATAATAAGCCGACAAATAGTATTAGCCGATAGTAAAAACCGTTTATTTTTTCGCGGGTGAATCGATGTAACTTACACAATATTGAGTCGAAAACGTGGGCATTTTTACCGATAATATTGTAACCAACTTATCAAACTTTAAGTAGACATCATAATAGAAGATCACACATCAACACATCGCAGTTAATAATTATAAATATCGTATACACCATGGATAGTACGATTTCCATAAAGTAAATGTGGTTTCAACAAATCTAACACTTCTACCGGGTTGAGCCCGTACAATAAGATTTCGATAACGTACGAATGTTGGCCACTATATACATACCATTCCTGGTATCATTTTAGTCATTAAGTGCGCAGCGTTTGTACCTACCTGTTCGAACGTTTCGTTATTGTTCAAGAGTTAAATTTACGTTGAACTCATTGCAACTGTTCTAGTACGTGTAGCATTGCGTACCGCGTCTGACAACACTTTGCATTGATGCAACTACCTACGACAGTTTATCGTGAGGACGGCGTGCGTCAAGACGACGCGTGCTGCTGGAGACACACAAAAAAAATATCGTTTGTACACGACAATAAAATTGTCCGTGTCGCGCAAGCTCTTGTAACGGTGTGCCACGTTGCCAACCGAGACTCGACGGTTTCACTCGACCTCAAAGTTCGAAGCTTTCGTTTTTTCAAGTACCGTTATTACTGTTATTATCTGTGGCGACGATGCAAGACCGACCGGTCGCAATATTGTAATATTCTACTGCGCGCCGAATAACATACCGTTGCCGCGAGTGATTCGCGAGACGGCCGTATATGATGTTACTGTACACTAAACGGCGATTCTTTAACCATGCTCACCCCGTTTTTTGGCCATGGAAATGCTGAAATTTCAATTTTTTTCTTAAATGTTCAAGTGACCGTAAAACCTGTGTTTTCTATAATAACTTTATTTTCAAGTCAACTTAAGGCTATCCTCTGACCGTAAAAACTTTGTTTTTTTCAAATGGGAACACTATCCTTTTAACGCAAAAAACTATTCAGAGTTGAAATTGCGTATTATATCACGATACTCGGTATTATAAGATTATCTTCCTTAATACTAGAGTAAGAATAATTTTTCAAAAACTACTCGTCCGAATTTTGATCTCGGTACATGACATTTCACAGAAAAATTACCTCGATGAATTACCGCTGTGAAAAATGGGCGTTTCCAATCGAAATAAAAAAGCTTGGATCGGCACAGGACACATACGTAAGACGGGGTGAAAACAAAAAGTTATGGAAAACGTGTTAATAACTCGAACGTCTGAGCGATTTTACGGCTAAGACAGGGGGTGAGTAATGTGGTTGAAAAAAAAACCCTACATATGTATATTGTAACTGAGCATCAACTCCGTTGTGCGATATCAAGATGCCTCGGGATGCACAATATTAAACGGAAAACCGCGAAATGCGCACAATTGCTGCACGGTCGCGCGTAACTCATTCTCACCGCTCATTAAGTAGTAATTTCGAACAGCACACCATTATACGTAGGTATTGCGTGTTTGCTAAAGCGTTGTTTTACCTTCTACGTACACCTCGTCAATCGCGGCTCTTCCCCACGTTCCTGCGGCGGACCCTAGCAAACCAAAACACCGCCGCGAGATAATGAGTGTAACGGCGTATAGAAGGGTCTAGAAGGGTTAAACTATCCACGCGTTTAATATGGGTTGTTCGCGAACACCGCATATTAATATTAAATCCTTCCAAGTCCGTGATTATAGACTTATGGATCGCCGAGTGAAATAATTCCTCGAAAGAAAGAAAATACGAAAATAATCATCTAAATCGTTACGATTGAAACGGATCCAGACGAAATATATATTTTTTAGTGCACGTATACGCAATTTCAAGTGCTATAAGGTACCAACCCTGTTGCCAATTTTCCGCCAATCGTTACGACGCGCGACGGCCCGTTCTTATCGTTTGTCGTTCACATAATCGTTCGAATCTTTTGAATGTCTAACAGGTGAATGCGGATCACAGGTATTATTTTTGAATTTTCAATAGTTATAATGGCTAAGCGCGCTCTACCGTATAGATATATAAATATCTACTATCGGACCGACCAAAGCGGGGCCGTGGCGGCGCGGCCACCCCGCCATAACCGATCGAATAATGATCAAACACGCAGTACCATATTCGATCGCGTTTATTACGTATTAACATAAAATGTCGAAACACAACACGTGTATAAAATATCGGATTTTCGAAAGCGAAAACATTTACAACGCACACGTGCGGTATCACTCGCGTTTACACGTAACAATTGTAATATTATCAAACACGTGCCGTACAGCGGCCGCGGGCAACTGGGCCGACAACGGCAACGCGTTACTCGCCGGCGACGGGGAAAGCGCTCGAGACCGCGGCGGCGGCGGCGGCGGCGGCGTTCACCAGACGAAGCATTTCTTGGACGGGTTCATGGGGCTGTTGACCGGACACTGCCAGACGTCCGCGAACTCTCGGCTGTTCCTCAACGAGCCCACCACTCGCAGGTTGTTCGGACTGTGGTCGTCGTCCAACAGCGACTGGGCGGCCCGATCGGATCCGTCGTTGGGCTTGTGACACCAGACCTACGGCGAAACGGCGCGCGAAATAATAAATAATAAAATAATAAATAGTAAAATATGCCAACTTGGCAAATATCACCGGTGATTTTTCTAGGACCGTCCAAAACGTTTTAGAACTTCACGGACCCATTTTTAGAATTTTTCGTTCATATTGATAAAAGACGTTCAACTTGCTTTTTTTTAAATAACTACACAATTGATTTTCTCGTTTAAAACTCTGCCACGTGGTGTGATACTACGATGGAAAAGTAAGTTGAATTCTATTAAACTTAGTGTTGATGCTGAAAACTAACGTTTGTTCTAAAAATTACGTTCTTATTGGTCGTTTACTTTGATATTATAAAGTTATCAATATAGTAACATTTGAACTACTCAACGAAAATATGCTATAGGTAGTTTGCATGACGAAGGCAACACGAGAAGGAGTGGAGTCAGAAAATAATTTTTTTAAATGACCTAATGAAATTCGAATAATTTTACGGTACTATATCCTGATAATGTGTAAACTAAGTTTAAAAATATACTTTTAAAGGCAAAACGTGCCATCGGCGGATCTATAAAACTATTTATAGTCTAGTCGTTTAGATTCAAATATTTTGATTGGCATGTTGTAATGATAATACCTCCAAAACATTCGGTTATTTTTTTAGGGGTGTCTTGCAGACACGGATGATATCCACATCAAAATATGTCACTATTTACTGCGCATCCTGCTTAGTCCGGTGGCGTGGTGGGCGTTTATTAATAACGATGCACAACATAATACAATATCTTAACTTTCAGCAATTACACCCTCACTAATGTAATATGTTTTAAGGTTGTATATTTTATAGTTTTCCGATTATATTTGCTTATTTAAGCACATTTCTAAGCAACCATGTGAACAAAACGTTTGACTGACCGATCAGAGACTGGATGAGTAGAATACATATAAGTTGCTTGAAAATTAAATGATCGCAAGACAATTGGTCGAAAAATAATTACTCGCAAATTACAGTAAATTGCTGTCCAAGAGTTATTAGTTATAAGTTTAAACATGTATATATTATAACTATTAAAACTATAAATTAGTATTCGTTCAATTGGTACCTATATACATGTGTACAAGGCCGTAGCCAAGGGGGTGTTTCAGGGTTCAAACCATCCCCGAAATTTTTTTTTTAAGTCTTATTATGATTTGTTAAGTTGCACAAAATTAATTTAAATAACAATTTTTATTATTGAAATTATTATATCAAACATTATTATATCAATTTTATATCAAACACATTTTGTAGAGATTTTTTTCGTTATAATACATCTTTATAATTAAAACCCCCCCCCCCCAAAATGTTATGCTGTTTACGGTCTTGCATGTGTACTTTGGTCTTACAGTACTGGCCTTAATTTCCGTTCGAATAATTAGTTTTTCTTCCGTGTTTTAAAATGTTTTTAATTATATTTTCATAAATACACACAAAAAATATGTAGTATTGGGTAACTAGTGTACCTACAGGTAACAATAAATGCTTGTTTCATTAGGAATATTTCACTGTTATTTTTTATTGTTACTACGAGTATATATCGTATTTCAATGTACCACTTAACATGTTTAGCCATTTTGATTTTGCAAGCAATTGATTTTCAGTCAAAAGTTTTCGAGCAATTGACGCGATACCGGATCGGTAACCTAACCACTTGTTCAACCATAACGTCTAAGCGTATTCAAAAACCTTTCAGCTCTCGCGGAGACGAATATATTGCGCCAGGATATTTCCCGACCGTGCAGTTGGCGTGACCAGCACTTACGTTCGCGTAGGCTAAGAAAAACAGTTTGTCGCTGGAGTAGTCTTTCAGTCCGGGAAGCTCGACGTCGTTTTCGCTTTGAAATATCTTGTACGCTAGCCACGATTGTCTCAGCCCAATGTTGTCGGCCATGTTTTCGGCTAGGGTCTGTGTACCGTTGAGCTATAAAACAGAAACCGCAAGCGATTATATGGTGAATATGAGTTTTTTAAAAAATTAAAATGTATAAAAAAAAAAACTGTTGCTTTGGCGCCTCCTCGAGTACGAGAATATACCGACGAACAGTGACCGTACGTATAAGTTATTGCTCAACATGAACTGGTCGTATTCTCTGATGAAACACTGCGCCCGTTTCACGTATTCTCGAATTATTTTCTGCGACCACCACATCGTCTTCTTGCCGTTCACATCGAAGTTTTTTCCTGTACAAAATGAAAAATGTTCAAAGTCGCAAACATTATCCTGGCACGGGTAATTACTAATTATTAATGCGCATTCCCGTTACTATAATAATACACGCGTACGAATTGATACTGGAGCATATATTTTAGAATATAAAATTTTAAGAAAATCAGTGTTTAAAAACATCTTTTAATATCTTATCTTATCCTATCTTTTTTGTTTAAGAACTTCCAAACATTTCTATATATAAAATGCATATACAAATTAGGGTTAAAATTATTTGTGTACAAATTAAAAACGATTGAATAATTAATAACTAAAAATATAAGCTATGGCTCTCATAAATTCACTATAGTAAGGATCATCAACTATTCGTTTATAAATATATTTGATTGAAAATATATAAAACTTATTCAAGCTTAACATAACAATGATATGTTTTTGATGCGTTTATGTCATCAATGTCAATGTAACTTTTCAGACGCTTGTATTTTGCGTTTTTACATGATTTTAAAATTAATATCAAATCAAAAACATATTGTAATAATTAAGACGTTAGTAAATTGTACGTCACTGTTATATTGTGTACTGAATTATAATCTCACACATGGGACTTTATCGTATGTTCTTACCTATCGTTATCACGTAAAATGTAACTCGTTGATAATATTTGGTAAAAAGAAATAAGAACAACAATATGAAATTGATTTACGAGTACAGAATAACACGTCATCTGCAATCGTGTTAACTATAATCATTTGAACTTCGATAATCGTATTGTAAACCAAATACGTATAGTAAATATTTTCCTAAAGCATGGTTTTTCTAGAACTAGGTTTTTTAAAACTTGATATTTTGAAGCATGGCATTCTAAGCATGCGCCCAAATCTTATAAATCATACCTTCAATGTCAAATCCGTGCGTCATTTCGTGTCCAAGAATCGAACCTATCGCACCGTAGTTCACAATACTAGAAGATAAACAATTGTTTATTAAAAATATACGCTTTATACTACTATATGATAGTGATGTCTACTCGTCGACTTGGAATAAACGTTAGACTGTATATTTTATGCGCTTTAAAACGTGCCACTTACTCGACTCCTTTGTAGAAAAAAGGCATTTGTAAAATTCCGGCAGGGATTGCTAAGGAAATATAAGAAAAAATAAATAAAAGTGTTCACAAGTTTTATCAAACCCGAGCGTTGTTTCAACACTCACTAATAGAGTTATGTATTCTGCTGTAAAACGCGTTGACTTCTAATGGATCCGTCAGGGTTCTGCAGGAGTGAACAATACGATTACTCGATTGAGCGAAATATTTTAAAATATCTAATCATACTTACGATAGTGACCGGTTCGTGTCGATCGGTTTGCCCCACTCTTGTAACACGCTGGTCACCTCGTACGTTTTGATGTCCAACATGCTCTGAAGGTACTCGTCTTCTCCAATCTCTATCTAATTAGAAAAAAAAACCAAAAAAGACGTTAACGATTTAATGCTTTGACTTATGTCGAAATACGCAGTGCTTCTTAATGTCCGGAGGTCATAGCCACATAGGTGGCTGTGTTTTAAATTACGGAAGGGGAGGGGAGCGTGAAATATTTATGTACAACGATTTCAATTTGGTATAATATATGAAGTAGAGAAAAAAAAATTCCTTATACTTTGAACGCTTTTTATGGGAAAAAACGTCTACACTTTAGACCGGGGTTTCTTAACCTTAAAGGTTTTGAACCCCTAAGAGATCCGTAGATGGTAAATCGGGGGTCCGTGAAATGGTTCTGAAATTTGTATTCAAATAACAAAAAAATTATATTCTTTAAGTGATTACCTAGCCACAAATAATCTGTTTTAAAATGAACGTAAAATTATTAAAAAATAACCAATATTAAAGGTTTTTGTTTTTGAAGTAGTGAGGGGGTCCCAGGGTATACTTTACGCCTTAAAGGGGTCCATGAGTCAAAAAAGGTTTCAAACCACTGCTTTAAACGTTATAGGGGATCACAACAATAATTGTTGTAATTATTGTAAATTAAGGATGCCAAATCACGAAAAAGTTTGAAAAGCAATATAATACAATATAATGCATCGCAATCGACTGCTAATCCTGTCGTTTTACGTAGACGCATATTCCGAATCAAATGAGTTTTATAGTACTAACCTTAGCGTCTTGGACGGTATAAAAAGTACGAGACGATTAAGGGCGTTTCGGGGTTTATACTAGAAATTACATTCATACGTGTTCATAAAGTTTTTCCAGCTCCTCCGGTGTTTCGAAAATTCCCGGATACCCGATCTCCGCTTTGATGGCGTCAACTTTTTGGGAAGTCACGTGCTGCGTGGCGCGGTCCGTCCACTTGGACTCTTCGATCATGCCTTTGAACGCCCGTTGCAGTTGTTTCAGCATTTTACGTACCTGTCACGAACGAAAACCGTCAAGATTTGTTGTGATACCTCGCGTTAACCACACGTTCGTCTTACCACGCACAACCGGCGCATTGAATATTACCTTTACCGAAGTTACGCTCAAATCGTCACGGACGTAAAACTCGTAAGCTATGGGCAGGTTCATAAACGTCTTGGCCACATCCATGCACACGTCCATTCTACCGGAAAAACACATTATCACGAAATAATTATTTAAAGTTGGGTTTTTTTTTTCAATTTCGTTTCACATACCTGGACGGCTTTTTCAGTGATGGAAAAATGGATTCGATGAATGACGATTTCAGTCTTGTCATCGTGGTGGTTGTGTGCGGGATTAAAATTTCCACAACTTTCCACCAAATAAATTGTTCTGAACACGTTGTTGTAGTGTCGAAAAGTATATCACGTGAAAAAATAATAAAACCATCATTTTTCACGATACGACCGCAAGATACAAAATAAAGCGTCATGCAGAGTGATTATTTTAACATGCTCACTCCCTTCTACGGCCGTGGAGATGCTTAAAATTGGACTTGTTCAAGTTACCAATGTTTATAATAACTATTTTTTCACACCAAATTAAGGATGTTCTGTGGATGTACAACATTTTTCAAACGAGGAAACCATATTTTAACGCAAAATATTATTCAGTTAATTTTTCTGGTAACGTAGTCAAAATTCGGACCAATACTTTCGGAGTTATTCAAATTTTAAACTGCGTATGAAATGTGTAACATTCGCACTACCTCAAATTAGTAGAAGTTAGCGACTACATGTTATTTCAAATTATATTATATGGTTTTAGGTATTACATATAATACTATTTTCCTTAATACTTAAATTAGAATAATTTGAAAATTACTCGTTCGAATTTTGTTTATGAGACAACAAAATGCACAGAAAAATGTCCTCAATGAAATACCGCAGTGAAAAAATGACGTTTTCGTTTGAAAATATAAGTTTGTATCACCGCGAGACATCTGGTAACATGAAAAGAAAGTCATGAAAAACATAGGTTTTATAATAACTTGAACACTTAAAAAAAAACACTTAATTTAAGTATTTTTACGGCCAAAAAATGGGGTGAGCGTGGTTTCGAAATACCATTGTTCACAACAATAAGAATATGAATAATTGAACATTTAATAGACTCCCTTTTCGAGATATTTATAATGCCGATTTTGCATGGTATAGAACTATAGAAAATGTTTAAACACCAAGACACACCGTGTAAATATAGAACCGGGACGGTTTTAGCAGTAAACACGGTTCTGTTGAAATTAATTTCAATAAGTATATATTTAGGTACGTCACTGTTGCAATTGAAATATTTCTGGCATGCGACGTTTCATCTTCGTACGATAATGCGACTATAGTCGTAAATATACGAGTATGTACTCACGGAATTCTTCCAACGGAACGCTCGTCATTTGCGTCTGTAGTTCCAAAAAATATTTCGGATTCCGTACGAACACCGCGTCGTTCATCGTCACCGTGACATTTGTTCCCTCGGTAAGACCGTCGACGAACGACTGCCAATCAAACTGTTTTAGACACGCGCGCATAAATAATATAGTCTTGCGAAACGCCCGCGGAAAATGTCACGTGCAGAGTACGTATACAAATGGTACATATATGCACGGTATCATTCTTCACACATCACTCGTCACCAAGCGGGGGTCAAACCAACTTCTAATTCAGTTTTCAAAAGTAACAGGGGGTGAGCACGTTTAAAAAATCACCCTATGTGTATAGGACGGTTTTCAAATGCTCGTGAGACTGAGCGGTTTATGATAATAATTATCTACGAAATATTACACCACGTTTGTGAACATAGAGCCAACGAACAAACCTGAAAATCTGATGTCTTAAACGTTGCCTGCATAGTACGATTATAGGTTTTCGTTTAAACGTCAAGTGTGCAAAACTCGGATCGCAAATGTGATTATGGAATGACCGCGGCAGTTGTTGCAAACATCCTTCTACGAATAATCATTCTAAAGAATATGTGATATTTTTTGAAGATTACCTCACACTTCTACATGGTACATTCATTTTATATCAATTAAACGACTACTAAGTCTTCTAGAAGTATCTGTAAAAACACCTCCGACTTCTTATATTGCTTATAGTTTATCCTAATCGTCATTGCGCTTAATATTTTTTTTTATGTTTAGCTCGATACACACTCTGGTCAAAAACCTTTTAACAATTATTGTAAACGTAGTTCACAAATTACAAAACAATGCCAGCATAAAATTAGGGAAGAAGGAGATATAAATAAGTATTTAAAACGGTCCGAAGACTGCGACTTAAGAAAATGGGTCCTTTCTCGATCTCTGTTGACGACGTAATATCGCTTAGACGTTTTCAGAATCGAACAAGAACCGAGCGTATGAAAGTTATGAAATAAAAAACTCAGAGTGCTTTTTTTTTCGAAGAAAATCATGACGCGACCATTTTACGAGGTTTCCTTCAAACTGACTGTGGAGATTAAAATTTACTCGTTTTCCGTAGAACATAATCCGTGACCAATGCAATGACTATAGAGAGTCTAATTTTTGGGTAATGTATTTTGTTTTACCCGGTATAATTAATGTTAATGGAAAAAACAGTACTGGAAAAAAAAACACACACACATCGTCGTAGAACTAATTAGCTCAGACGGGCATTTCCGAGGATTACGAACAGTATACTGTCGTGTGTCGGCGGCGGAATGAATAAAAACGATTTACACGTTTCTGTAGTAGAAATTATTGTTTATTTATACATACATGCGAGACAAGTCCAAAAAAAGTTGAATATAATATATGATAATTTATGAAAATGAGGGCACGTTATTTGCTGCTCGCATATAAGATAGGTAAAAGGGGAATTTTCAGGGTAACTTGAAGACGAGCGATGCATAAGAAAAGGAATATAATATATACTATAATATCCTAGCTCAGTTATCCGGCCTCGCCCACAACATTCTCGCCCGGGACTAACAGGTTTTTCCTTCTTCTGTACATCTAGAGTATCTATAGAGGAACCATTATTTCAAACTTCAAGTTCATACGTATAGTCGTATTTGAGATGCAGCGCTCAGAGAGTAAGTTAAAGTATTTTAATGAGATATATACTTAGATCTATAGATTTATTTACATATACCTCTATCGATAGAAAATCACATTACGTGGCCCGAGATACTTTACTATTTTATATTTGAGCAATTACTATTTCGATGTCTAAAATATTTCAGTTTGAATTAGCGAAAAATCGTAGTATACTCTAATCATACTTTTTTTTACTCATTTACACTATTACTATATTAATTTACTTATAGCTCAAACGGTACTTAAAATAATATTATTGTTATACCATATTTTTTTAAACAAAATAAAATATTACCAAGATAACCAAAAAATGAAAATATGTTTACATCCAGCCCAAAACTGTTTCGACCACTTTCAAAAAATCCCTTTTTATTGCACGTATGGAGTATTAGATGAACCACAATGTCATGTTTATAGTTCACGCGTTTTGTCAGTTTTGAGATGTAGTGATGTGATCGAGTGAGTGAATGAGTGGTATTCCTGGTATTTGTATTATATTATAATTATAAATATATGTAGATCACTATGTATTATTGTAAAACCGACGACGGCCCTGGTAGGCGCACGTGAATAACAGCAAACTTCTCACACAACTTTGTCACCAGCAGCACAGAATTTATAACAATTAATGGAACGCGGTGTGAGCGGGTGTGTTTGTGTGTTTGTGCACTCTAAAATGATTATAATAGTGCAAACGAAATCAATACTGTACCATATTTTCTTCTAAAATGTCTGACGAATTGGAAGACATGTAATCTTTTAGGCTCTGAAATGTGAACTCTTTGGGCGACTGCTCTCCGTCCGTTTCTCGCTGTAAGCATATTACTTATATTGATAATGTTATTATATGCACGCGTGCGTCAGTTCATCCGTCATCGAAACACATATTAGTATATTACGTTCTTCAAAACTTTAACCGCGTAATCGCAACGCAAAATGTACTTCGCAAATCGCACTCGAATTGCAATGCTATTATCAGGTATATCAGAATTATACTCCGCGCCAGTGTCACGAAGTAAACACGCGTGTCAACGAAATGTGCATGTATCGTATTGTACCGAATTTTCGCGTGATAACTGTATAAAGTCGAGAAGTCAATAAACGAAACAAAAAAAAACCGCAAGCACGCGTTTGCTGTAACTAATTATTTAAAAATTAATAATTAATTTTACCACGTTCCTCTCGAACTACTCGCACGAATCGGTCGTTTCAAGGCGGCATTTGTACATTTTGCGTTCGAAATAAAGCAATAATTATTGTAAACATTATTCGCGCGTGCGTTTGATTGCAATTTTCCGTTACACGTTTTTTTTTTGTTTTAAAAATAATTACGTGATAAATACGTACAGCGAATGCTTTTACAGTAATGCGTGTCGACGTCGTGTCGCAAAACGAACGATTTACCTTTAGGTTCGATTCCAATATCAGGATCTTGATCGCCAACATGGCCAACGAGGTGGCGTTGGTGCTGTCGTCCGGCACCAGTTCCCTGATGACCGACACCATGTACTGGACTTTGAGCAGCAGTATGACCCTGGCCGTCTGGTCGGGAGCTTTTGCGGCTTGTGGCCGTCTCCTGTGTTCGCGCCGCTCGACCAGCGATTCCGGCAATGGCGAAGTGATGCCGGACGCGGGTCCCAGCTGCAACGGGCGCAAGAGCAACAAAAAAATTAAAATAAAAAACACTTTTCATTTTCGCACTCGTATAGTATTGTTGATACGTGAGACCCGGATTTATGTGCGGTAACGTGCGCTTTCACGTATTTTTTTTTTTGACTAGAACTAGATCTGATGATGAAAAGTTTGGACGTTTAATAATGCTCAGTTTTTCGGTTGGAATTTTATTTTGTGTAATATTATAGTTTTTCAGTTTGACATATTTTCCTGATAGTAACATGTGAATACGTGAATTCTTATTTTCTTCGATTATCATTTAATTTCGCGCAAAGATACGAATGTCACGATGTCAATGTACATTCTATTTTACTACTAAATATTAATTTGGAATGATATAAAAGAGTTTAAAATCTGTTAAACGTATTATTTTGGATAATCTTATAGAGAAACGAATTATTATAAAACGGTATTTTATCTAATTTTAATGGTTCCGTTTTCGTAAATCATCTGCACCTCGAGTACTCTAACTATTTCTAGGTAGAAAAAAAGGATACAAAATTTTCGAGAATTTATCATCGATTTGAAATTCGCCCCATTTCCGTTCCATATTTTTACCAATGGGACTAGTATATTTGTGTTCTAACTCGGAAAACCGTAGGCAAAGCTAACTCCAATAGGCATTCCTTTGAACGAATACCGGATCATGATTTGTGTTCGTATGTATTCGCAACATTTGTTTTGAGTTTTCTCGCGAAAATCCGGGCCTTAAGCGACGTATGGAGGAACGTTAAGTCATTACGAATAGTGATGCTCGGTCGGCAACCGGATCCGGTTCCAAAGACAGTTGGACCAAGATGTCCGCGCTCAGGTACCGTTGAGCCAGCGCCAGGGTCCTGGCCACGTTGAACACGCTGCCGTTCGTGTACGAGACGGTCGTGAAGTCCGGAAACGTCCGCGGAAGTCCGAGTTTGTCCAAGACCTTGTACACCGGATCGTATCCGGCTTCGTCCAACACCTCTGCGAGCAACACAAGTCAACGTCGATGGCGCTTTAGTCGCCGTCTTTTAATTAGTGTTTGAAATGTTTCGGTCGGGACATATTTTTTTTTTTGGAATCGTGCTGACTTCTTAAGGACCCGTATAGTTCGAATAATATCTAGGTTTAATCTTCAGAAGGTATGTACATGTTTATGGTTTCGTTGTTTGCGCATAATAATATCACGTATTAGATGAAACCGGACGGTGCACTTTCTATTAAAGCCTGCGTGTAATTGTCAAAAATGTAAACAAAACAAAATTCAACCACGGGCAGTGTTACCACTGATGGGTTGGGGGGATTAAAGTCTTTGTCGAGCGTTCAGTCACGGATTGTATGAAATCTAATTATCTAATTTGCTGAATAATTTTTTTAGTATTCCATTTATTTGCACTGACACAAATGAGTGACACTCGTGTACTTTAAATAGGTACACAATATGTGTTTAAAAGTGATTTGATACAATAATTATAGTAAAACGAGTTGTACAATAATTTAAATCCTCCCGCGCGGTCAATTTAAATTGGGGTCTATCCGAGGTATGAGTTGGTTTCGAAGTACACCATCTGGTCTTGTTTAATTAATGTACGCTTCAAAAACCGGAACCTCGAATTAAGATACGCTGCAGGATAGCCAACGACCCTAAAAAATTTTCTTGGTGGAACCCAATGTGACTCAGCGCTGGTCATCGTATTAGTGGCAACTTCCACGGGATAGCTAGATACCAATAAATTTACCTCCAAAATCGTTGTGACTAATAATTAATAAATATAATATTGTACTTAAAAGTAAAGTATTTACTAAAAAATAATTCACTATTGATTTTAAAATTATTGGATTCTGAGTGAAACGAGTAACGTGTATTGGTGTGTCTTTTCAAAAAATTTGGTTCTACTACTTTTTCAACTATTTTTAGAAATACAGCGATTTTTAACTTAGCCCTACCGTGGAGTCTCACCCAACCTAGGAGTCTAACCATTTCTTACATTCAATTTAACACGATTGTTGATTACTCATTATTGTTATATCACTGTATGTTAATTTTATTCTCTGGAAGCATTGTAGTCTGTAATACATTTATAAATTGAAGATTCAGTTTGAGACACGGACAAGCATACACAGGACTGGTAACGATCAAAAGCCTTATTAACGGACACAGAATTTTTTCAAAATTTACAATTGGTGTACCGCTAGCGCTATCTATTTACAGAAAGATCATTATATTTATGGCTACACTAAATGCACTTATTTTTTACGTTTTAAACTTAAATAAGCATAATTTTTACTTTCCCTGTTTTGTTTTTACGTATTAAATAAAGCAATACTTTCATTTTTATTTATTTTTTTTTTTTTATAGAAATGGTTTTCTTTGTTGGCCCAGGGCGGCAGATTCCTAAATACGGTCCTGGTCATGTCTTAAAAATCACGTTTTCTTATAAATTTAGTAATACTAGTGTACCACCTCCAGGTAGCAGCTGTAATCACTAATGTACCGGACCGAAACGTCTAATGATCATTCCTCCACTCTTCCCCGGCCCATCATTACCAGTCCTGTATAATATCTTAGACCGTTGCTTGAGGGCCTCTTTTCATGCAGGTCGTTGTGTATCCGGTGTATCTTAATTCGGGTACTGGATCAACGATAAAATAAAACATCAGCAAACGGCTAAAGGACGTCCGAAAAAAGTGATATGAATTGAACGCGTACCCGCAATGCATCTCGCGGGACGAACATCAGTATATCTGATGTTATTGTTGCGGTTATTGTTTTTCGAAAACGTTAAATACAATACAGAACCTACATAAACGAGTACCGCGAGTTTAATTGATAAAAAAACGATGACGCATGCGGTATACGCGTTTCGAGATATTTTCGTAGACAACCTCTGAGTAATAAAAAAAAAAATATAAAATCGAAAATGTTGAATATAGTATTTCCAGAGGGCTACGGGGTTATAACGAAAAGTGATTTTTTTTTTTTTTTATTCATTTTCATCCGAACCGAAGAATTAAAAACGAGTTTCGATGAGAGTATTTATATAGGTATTACATTAAACCGCCGAGATAAACCTGCAGTCGACGGACGACGCCGAATCGGTTGCGGTACTCTTTATACTTTTGTGCAGTAGTATCATTATTTATGACAGCGCGACGTGTAGTTGTATATCAAATAAATTGCTACCCTCCGAGCGACCGCGGTGTGCTACACGAAACCGTGGTTCACGTTTTTTCACGCGAAGGAGGGATGTGTTGTACAGCACCACTTGGCACCTGTCACGGTGCGTTTCTTTTACCTGTATTCAGACACGTCCTATAAAGTCGTCTCGCTTGTTTCACCGACCTGAGATCGTTTTTACGATCCAACTCGCCTAAAATCTCTGGGGAAAAAAAAAATAAATAAATAAAATGAAAAAGATAATAATTCGGTACACACTCCGTACAGTTAGTTCTTCGTAAAAATAATCGACGATATACCGACAAACGTGAAATAACATAATAACGATGATAACCGAACGATAACGAACTATGTATTTAATTAAATCGTGTACAGCGGACAGGACACCGCGGCCAAGAGCGAGTACGAAGATCCATCGTTCCGGTGCACGTGCTCTACGAGTTGTATTATAATGATTAGTAATTTATCACAACCGCTACGTATTGAAACGGTTATTTTTTCTCCACGAATAATGTGCTGCCCTTGTTGCGCTTTTGGCGGGAAACCGTTTTTCCGCAGAGAAGTCGGTTTTACAATAATTATGCTTAATACATGCATTTCCATTGTTTACGGAAGACTCGACGGACTACATTAATTGTCTCCGGGTCATCGCGAGAATGACAGGACCGTCGAAGAGCCGTGCAGCACGTGTTGTAGCCGCGAAAACTTTGATAATATTTCCTGTGCGATTCTCGACCGCGATATACGTGTATATATACGTGTCGGCGCGACGAATTGCGTGGCGCACGAACACCGACCGAACCTACCCGCGTATAACTACCCGCGATCCGGTCGATTCGGACACCGAGTGGTTACCTCGACCCCGGTCGTTGTTACCGCCCATTCGCGTTGTCGCACAAAGTGTCCCCGCGGATACGGTTTTTTTTTATTTTTACTATCGTTATTATCGCGTTATCATCGCGTTATCATAACACGCATATATTATTACCGTTGTTATTACATACCGTTATGCAACGTTGTACACTAAGCGTACGCGTCTTATAATAATAATAATAATAATAGTAACACACTCACTCGTTATTTCCATAGAAATATGCCGTGTCCTTTCGACGAACCATGAATTGGACTGGTCGGATTCCGAGACGTAACGGTTTTGCCAGTTGCCGCACGCGAATTCGAAAAAATTATCGCAAGGGTCGACGGCCGTGTTCATCGATTGCATTATAGTCGTAGCTGCAGTGGATGGCAGAAACGATAGCGTACAGGTTAACGAATTTAATTTACAGGCGACGAAGAGAAAAAAGAAAGAAAAAAATGTAACGAGCTCGTGTACGTTACGCCGCCGCGGCCAAGGACGGATACGGTGGTCCTGAACGGGGAGGGGGGGTGATATATATAAATTAATTGTTTTGTTATTAATCGACATAAAAATAAGTCGTGTACAGAAATCTGGCATACCTTCGACAGAAATGCTAGTGATGGGTCTTATTGTTTTAAAATGAGCCAACTTTTAACTATGAATGTAAATCTTAATTACAATTGAAATCAATACCTACTGAACCATCTTAAAAAATAGCATTTTGATAAACTTTCAAATCACTCTTTATGTGCACGGGGAGGGGGGTCATCGCCCTATTCCCTCCCCCCCCTGTATCCACCCACGGCTGCAGCTCGTCGCAACGTGCGTCGTGGTCGCTTACCTGATATCAGACATTCGTCGCTGAGACACGTCGTCTTATTCGCGACACCTTGAAAGCACAAACAGCAGTGTCATTAGTTATTACCTACAATTAATGTCCATTGGGTTCCTCACGGTTCGTGAAAAAGACCGAGGCGCGTCTTTGACTTATGGTAGGTAAACTCACCTTTTCGAAACCGCATTACCAACAGTACGAAGCACACCGAACTGAGGATGGCGATGCCGACGATCAGCCATCTTTCCAAAATGCTTCTGCCATGTAACACTTCTTGAAATTTTCTGCGGAAAAGTTTCATTTCACGGTTTAGCGAAACACACGTACCTACTATAATTTCTTATAGATCAACACATGCTATTATTGAAACAAGCAATTATATTAGAAACACGCGATAGTATGAGTATAACATAATATGTAACATATGAGGCAACAGATTGCGATGACCGGATACGGATCATCAATGCAAATAAAATGTATTTATTTACTCGATAGTTAAACGGGTTTGGACCCAATAATTGCATGCATAGATTTATTTAGTAATAACTTATTAATAATGAGTAATGACATTCGGGAACATATTGAAAATGCAATTAATATAGATGACGTATTAACCTTTTCACTGTGCAAAATCGTATTCCCGTAACATAAAAAATACTGTTCCATAGAAACATTGAAACGTTCCCATGGAACTTACCGGGAAATTCCGAGAACATAGCAGAAACGTCGTATGCCATGTTTCTTGTAACTAGATGTTATACAATGTTAAACCATTAAGTATAAATGTTCCCTAAATGGTTTGTTGAAAGTTTGAAACACTCGGACAGCCTTCCAAAAAACCGTTTCACAGATAATTGTGGAACATTTTTAATTCTACTCCAGGAATGTTTTCTAATTATATTCCTATAAATGATTTTTATTTTATACCAGTTATACATTTTTTCAGTAATACTTAAGCAAGTGATAATTAATTTATGTATTGTTACTACCAACTACTTTAATCTTATATTGTTTCCAGGATGCATCTGGATCTATTGCATCGTATATGTCGCTACTAGTCACCGTAATAGAAGACCAATAACAATATGTATTTCATTGTACTGCAAGACAATTATTTCTCGGTTGCTGTTTCGATCAACCAATTAATTGAGACTACGCTATAATCATTCTCGGGAGAAAATATGACAATAACCGATATAATACATAACCATAATACATTTAGGTATATCAATTGTTATGCAAAGACTAGATTCATAGAGGCATGATTTTTGAAAGAATGAAAAGTAACTGCACAATGGATCAATATTATAAATATTTACAATGTACGTACAATTCTAGACAATATATATTTAGTAGCATAACATAGTTAGTAGTCAGGGTTTTCAAATAAAATATGTTATTTGATCTTGTATTAGTTAAAGAATTTTGAAACGTTTATTGTAAAAAAATCGGTAAATCAGAACATAAAAAAAATAATTAGTTAATTAAAAAGGTGCGTCCCATATTTTTTTCAAAAAAAATTGGTCACCCCGGTAATATTACATGCCATTGGTATTTTTTGGTAGTTTGAACTCGTAAGTAGCAAACATAGAAGATAATATTTGCTCCCATATGGTATACGGGGTGTCTCACCGGGAATTACACAGAGAGATATATTCCGTGTTAAGTGAGATAATCAAGTTCTGGTTTTTTTTTATGAGCATCCCTGGGCAAAAAAAATGTTTTTGACAATAGTTTGGTAAATATAAGTGTAATATTAGAGAAGTTAAAAAATTTAATTTTTACTGTATAAATTGTATAAATGTCGAAGATAGCCATTTCATAGGGGTGAATATAAGTTAATTTTTTACTTCTTTAATAAAACACTTATATTTACCAAATTTCTGTTAACAAATTTATCTTTTCCCAGGGATGCTAATAAAAAAACAGACTTTGAATATCTCTGTTAACACGGAAAATATTGCTCTGTGTAAATACCGGCGAGACACACTGTATATCCGTCCATATAATAGTTTCCATTTTTCGTCTTACCCGTGTAGATTATAGTGTAGTATAACCGACTAAATGGGGCGTCAAGTCCGAGTGGGATATAAGGCGGCTGTGTTTAAACAGGTTCGAGGTTGATCGCCGATGGTCTCACTTTCCGGGCGGGACGACGCGACCGCTCCGAGTGAAGAAACCGCAGCTACCGCCCCCCTTCTAACTCTCGGTAATTGAGTCTTATAAAAGTAATATTGTATCCAAGTAAAATAAACCTAGTTGCCGAAATTCCTACTGACACGAAAAAAAGTAAAAAAAAAATATGTTGGATTGAAATGAATCGCCATCTGACATTACGTAGTGACATATTGTGTGACGAAGGACGGAGGTAAAAACCGTTTCAACCGTGTACATAGAATATGCGGGAATCTCGCGCTTATACTATTTGTTATTGTGTCTACAAGTTCCTTGATTAAATTCATTGAAAACAGTAAATTGTGTTTTTAATTACTTATATGTTATAATATCATCCTTCGGCAGATAATTGGTTTTGGTAGCGATAAAATAAAAAATTAATTTCGATGAAGATTATTTTATATTTAATTTATAAAACCCGGCCTCAAAATATTTCGGGTCCTTATTCTTTATCGTTTTTCATCTCGCTCTTGTTTACCAAGAGGCGTTACCGTTAAAACGTTTTGTCCTCCGATACATGAATTGAATGTGTTCAAATGATATATACTAGTATACAACACGCTCTGCTTCGATTCCTAAACATCGATCCGATGAACGAACGGCGAATCACTAAAGAACTCTTAATATTATCTCTGGAAAAAATTGCATGTATAAAGCGAAATGTTACCTCTCGTTTTTCGTCATTCGACATTCGCAATCTGTAGATATCCGATGTTGTAATGACAATATGTTTTATATTATAAACGCATTTCTACAAAAAGTTAATTGTCTTAATAATAAATAATTTTGAATACATTTTTAATCAATTGTTTCAGTTTGGTTTTCATTTGTCGTGTACTATTCTGCAGCTTTTACTAATTTAATTTGTTCATCGTATAGAAGATGTACACAAAGCTTTGTAGCAAAAGCCCGAATACAATATTATGGTTTTCAGCTTTCACCGAATACGAACTGTAAACCCTAGCGTCGACTAGTATTGCTTAGGTTTATCGAGCGATCGGGCTGTTACGGTAACATGTA
This sequence comes from Periphyllus acericola, assembly GCA_949715065.1. Taxonomy (NCBI): domain Eukaryota; kingdom Metazoa; phylum Arthropoda; class Insecta; order Hemiptera; family Aphididae; genus Periphyllus; species Periphyllus acericola. The sequence continues at coordinate 11,097,401 of OX454272.1, forward strand.
TGTGACATATTAATTTATATTTTATACAAGCTGTAAGGTGTAGGCTTGGCTGAACTTTGATGTATCGAGATGAAATTCGGGCGAGTAGTGTTTGAATTGTCCTAATTCAAGTATTAAGGATAATAGTCATTACGTAATGCCGAACATAAAGGTATAGTTTTTAATTACGTTTGATTAGAGATAACGTGATGTTCACACTTTTCATACGTAACTTAAAATTGGAATAACTCCGAGAGTATAGGTCCGAATTTCGATTTCGTTACGTGAAAATGTCCAGAAGAATTGACTGAATTATATTTTACGTAACAAACTGCGGTGTTCCCGTTTAGGAAAAACAAAGCTAGTGTGCAGCCACAGGACGCCCTTAAGTTGTCGGGGAAAAAAAAGTTTCACGGTAACTCGAACATGGAAGAAAGAGCTTAAGCATTTTTACGGCCAATGAGGGGGTGGATGATGACCATTGTTAGAAAATCACCCTGTCGGTGGAAAAAGTGCGTGTTCGTCGTGCCGTAGCCATGTGTATTATTACGATCGTGCGCGCTTGTCGTGCAACACTATTGCGCGCGGCGATCTCACCTGTACTTGCGAGACGTGACCGAGATGAAACCGTCGGGCTGCAGCTGCTGTTGGGCCGCCGCCGGTGCCATGCGGTACGGCACTCGCGGTTCCTCGGCTGCCGGGTCTCGGACGACTTGCACGGCCACGGGGCGCCTGTGGTGATAATCGCGGAGATTGTCGTTAGCATCGTTGCGCCTCGTGGTGCCGCCGCCCACGCCGTTCACGGCGAACGCCATGGCGCGTTACGTGAGCGATAACAGTAACGAAAGCAGTGCGACAACGGTAACCGTTTGAGACGCTATATTTTATGCGGCAGTACTTCGCGGCTCTCTGCTCTGCCCGACCGGGCGCGCGCACACGGGTCGGTGGCGAAAAAAAAAATGAAATGCGAAACAAAAAATAAAAACGCATTACACACCCTATGCGTGTCGTCCGAAATATTATCAATCAATCGGCACTTACCCCCCCCCCCCCCCCGCGTGCCCCACCGCAGCAGTTGACCGCGCACGCGAAACGGAACACAACCGAACGCGACTTGTTTGGACGCACGATAAAACGCGAGTCATAAACCAAGTGCTCACGTCAAGCCGAAGGAAAGAAAAAAAAAAACATTTTCAAAACAATTATTGTTATAAGGCCCGCTGTAGTTTGGTCCCTCGCAATCGCGATCTGGGGTCCTGCCGAACCGTGACACTTACTGAAACCAACTCAGGCATTTCAGTCAATTGCCTGACTTTTCCTACTCAATGACTTTAGACTAAGTAGGTACCACCACCTCAATATGGCCAAAACAATGTACAAACGCTGCTATCGAAATTTAACCACGCACAGTAACATACAACTACTCATATCGCATAATATGTCTACCATCAGTCTACCGACCGCGCGTACTTCAGCGAAATTATATGGAGAGGTAGATATCTGTTAAATTAATTTTAAACGTGTTACCATCCAGGGTTGTTTACTCGTCACGTTATCCCTGTTAAATTAATCTTAAATACAGAATATGCTCATTGTCTTGTGCCGATTGTAAATTCCACTTTAAATAATAAAAAATTCGTCCCCACTCGTCTATATAATAGTCATCGACTGTTGATTGCATGGAAAATAATATTAGTATCTACATCAGGAACGGGCAACTTTAGGTTACTAGAGGACCTTCAGTTTTATGGCGTTTAAAATCTAGTGTACCAAAATACTAAAACCTCAACCAAACTACAACCACAACGAATATGACACGATGGATAGAACATGATGTCATATTTAGAAAATTAGCGTTAAATGTAGAATATAGATAAACGTTTTCTCAACATTTTATCAAGCCGACAGTTGATTTCAAATTCGAGTATTTTATTTTATACGGTAATGTGGGCTAAGCCAAAACGGTGCGAGTGCCGCAAGTCGCCCATCCTTGATCTATATTATAGCGGCCAGGGGTGTTCAAACTTTTTTTGCGGTGCACCAAATCTGAGATATGCTTTGAAATCGCGGGCCCAATTGTTTCAAAAAGGACATGGATTAGGCAATGAGATCGAAGATGGATGAGAGTAATATTTTCTTACCGTTTTATAATAAGTTATTAAGAACACTAGAAAAATAAACACCTTATCATTTTTTGTTGACGTTATTGTTAGTGTCTTATGCCTGTCTTAGGTTCAAAAAATAATTTGTGTAACAACATTTTTTTATGTTTTTCCCAAAAGAAAAAGCTTTGTTGTCAACTAGGAGATCATTCAATTGAAAACTATTTTATTTTCAAAATAGCAATTAGCTCGGCGGTCCGATTTCGAAAAGCTTCACGGGCCGTGGGTTCGAGACCCCTATAATATAGCAAATACCGATCCGTTTGAATTATCGGTAACGATTACTTTAATTTCGAATGGACACCCCGTATCGATCAAAACATCCGACGCGTCTTAATGACAACAATAGAAATACATTTGTCGAATCGCATAAGCCTTCAAACAGTGACCTCCACTCGAGTTCAACAGTCTGTCGTCTGCAGGACGGGCGTCACCTGCAGAGTACCGTCCGATCATCTAAATCGTATCCTTTTAACGGCTGCACACGAATTGCGTCCATAAATCCCTTTCTCGCGAGAACTCCGTCTCGGCGATATTTAATCATTGTACACGAATCGCGTCCCGAAAACATTTAACTTGCACTAAACGCATAATTGAGCCCCAACAGTAGTTTCCTGCCCGTTTTATACAGACTGTCAAGTGTCTACAGCGATTACTGTTGAAGGGTTAAAAATATTATTTTTTTTCCGTCGTTGTCACTAAGAATGCAATAAATAATGAATGCACTTAGTGTTACGTACACGTATCTTAAACTATCGTGCACGTAGATATATTGTATATACAATTAGATACTGTTGTACACTGCAATAATATTTAACTTAACGATTTCTTCGGATTCGAAATGTAGGTGATATACTACCACGGAAGAGATTTTAAGATTCTGTGTTAATGTAACACTATACCTAGAAGAAGACGTGAAAACACCTCTAAGGAGATGTTCGAAAGGTGAGGTAAACTCTGTGGGTGACCGTATAAAAAAGTGCGCTCAGCATAAAAAAATCAAACGACCAGGGTAGTTCAACTATAGCCGACTATACTGTTTATAGTGACTGTTGGTTTATCGTTATCAGTCGCAGATGATGACTGTAGACGACTGGGGACGTTAGATCCAACAACATCAAGACATCGACATTGTTGTGCTAAATTTAATTATAATCTGTTTAAAAAAAAATAAAATAAAATTGCTATAAGGTTCTGGAATTTAACACAAAACCTGTTGGCATAGGGTATGTAAGTACCGGCAAGCAAAATTGTCTTTCGGAAAAGTACCGAGTTTATTTTATAACGTCGGACCAAACCTTCTGGTCAAAATCGAGCATTCAGACGCAACAAAATAAAACAATAAAATCAAACGAAAACACACATCATGATAAGATCCACTACATTCCTCGTTTCACTTGGAATCGAAAAATGTTTTTAAAAAAATTTACATTTCAAGAGCTGAATAATTGTCGACAGTACTCGCAACTACGTATATATGCGTACACAATGCGTAGTGTTTGCTTTGCTATTCACTACACATAAATTATTGACACGGCGGCGGCGACGACGCGACATGTAGTTAAAAAATACCAAACGAATAATAAAAAAAAATGAAAATATTCGTATAATGTTTTGGCCTTTGGGCTTGTTGACATGGTAACGTAGTTATTTCCCAATACGTATTTTGGTGTCTAACTATACTTTCTCCGATTCGTATGGATAACTTCGTAAGCAATTATTACAACATCACAATAGGTGTATAACGCTCGACTAGACGAATTATAATAACATTTTTAATAAACTAATGGAAAATCTAACGTGAAGCGTTTATAAAATACCGATTTATAATCGTAAAGTAAATCTTTTGACTAATTAAAGGAAATTCAACTATCGTTATTAAGCTGTTAGCAACGGTTAGTTTAGTACGTATACAAGCATTATGATAATTAAAACCAGCGCCGTTTTCCCCGGATTGATTTGACCGCACCGCGTAACTCTATAGATAACTTTGTCTCAACACCCGATCGGGTCGACGACATTTTATTATAGTTTTACATAACAATCAAATTGTAATTATACCCTTTGGAAGTAATATTTCACAATTTTAAAACAACATAACGTAATAAACAAATAGTGTTAAAATGTGAAAATTCTTGCAAAAGTTCAATTTATGTATTTAAGCTTTTTTTATCGATTGTTATCTTTATCAATATTGCAATATTTTATCACCTATCTATTTGTACCTAAGATCGTGTATTAACGTAGAATAATGTTTTATTTTCATCGCGAAATCACGGGAACCTACATAATATGCTAATTATACACGTGTGGGATATTCGTCGATGGAATATGATGGGTGTGCTCGTAATATTTTTCATTCGCACCAGACGTGTGATTTCATCGCATTGATCAGTCGTAAGCCGCACTTTTTAATCACGCGTGCTCGGTAAAAGCTAATAATTTTTTTTACCATCGCAAGTTCGTCCGCTCTGGATAACTAGCGGAAAAAAGAAGAAGAAATCAGCTTTACAAAATCGTCGCTTATGACCTTTCGATTAACCGCAACACGACGTATGGACCAGCGCGGTTCTCAACCTTTTGGATTCCGCGACCCCCTATATTCTATAATGTCATCGAGGTTTCAAACGACCGTTTTGTAATTTGAGCGTTAAAAAGTTGTTACGGACTATTATGATTATTTATCAACATTGCATCTATTTGTGCATATATTTTACACAAAACGGTTAGATTATGTAGGGTACGTGTAAATATTTATTTTTATTTTATATCGGCTAAACGTATTCTCGTGGGTTGTGATAATAATACGAGTATATCAAACCAATTTCTTAATTTAGTTTTAAGCGTATTCGTTGTAAGAAATCCTGTTTCTCATATTGTATCGTCATCTTATCTGTGTAAATACATTTTTCTCCGTCTTCCATTATACATAGTAAGCTGTACGTTTTTATCGACCATCGAAAAAAAATATCACTTTATAGCTATTCAAATATTCTTAAAGAAATGAGGAATCTAAATATATATATTTTTTAAGTATTGGCGACCCTAAATAATAGTCCCCCCCTCCAAGTATTTAGCGATCCTCTGGTCGAGACTCACTGGTGTGTATAGACTTTACTTTATAAATTATTGTAATTGTCACGATAGTCTTTTTGTTCCTAACCGCATTTTACTTCGCGCGTATTACATAAATGTTATCGAACCACTGCACTGTTCTCGGTAGCAGATTATGATATTATTATAATGTCTGACGCACGCGTCGTGTGCATTACGAGAGATCCACGGTTTTTGAGGGGTTTCGTGTAGGCAATTTTAACGGCATATTTTCCCAATCAATGTCATCAAAATTCTCAACGTAATAAACTATTCCACGGAATCACCGGGACTACCGTGTACGCCTTTTTTTTTATTTTTTACTATTAATAAGTCACGATATGCACTTGAAACCCGCAGACGTGTACGTGCAACATTATAAATGCGAGGTCGGTACTCGCGCTCGACGAGAAACCTTGAAAACGGAACCTCTGCCGCTTAGGATGTTGTACAAAGGCTTTCAAGGTTTCTCGTCGACCGTGACCGACCACCGACCGTATAATATTGTGTAACGGCTAGTGTCAGTTTTCAGGAATAAGGCTTTAGTGTCAGGAGTACAACTAATGTTAAGATTGACCACCTACACGCAGTAGTTTATGACCATCGTTTTTTGCTAATATCTAAATTTCGGACCTTGTCTACCAATCATAAACATTATCCAACTGCACGTGGCTATTGAACAAAAAATGTTATTCGTCCATATTATAGTTTAACGATTACGAGTATGGCATTCAAAAAAAAAATCAATTTCAAGACAGGTTCCGTAAGATTGTTGAGCTAATGACTGGAAATCGGAGTGATAACCATATGTAAATTAATTAGAGTAGATTAATTTATTATTTATTTATTATAACATGATAAAGTATTATGATATCTCTTGAATTGCCCAATAAAGACTTTAAAACTAACATTTCTTATTAACAAACCAAATGTAGACTAATTTTGCAATCAATATGAATTATTAAGTTATGTCAAAATACAAACATTGATAGAAGGCTAACCGTACTCGCAGGGTGTCAGGATTATAATGAGAACCGACAGATTTATAATTTTGATTTATTTTGTTTATGAACATTCGAGCAGGATAAATTTGAGAAATTTTATTTTAATTAATAATTACATTTCAGTACTGTGATTATAATGATTCACATAACACGTGAATATCATAAGATGATAGTGTTGGGGAGGGATTACATATATTCTTTTTTTTTTCATTTTCGTTGTTGGAAAGTATTATTTCGATACATTCGGAGTGAGAGAAGGGGAAATAAGATGGTTAATTATAAACATAGTTTACTATGTACTCGTTTCCATAAATTATATTATCATACACGACATGCACGTAAAAAGGGCCAAAGATCTAAAAATAAATCGTACCAGCGCGTTACCAGAAATCGTACCAGAACGTTATGCCATCATTTCATATACATACATTCGTTTCAAACGAATCTAGTCACTATTATAATCTATGGTTTAGATTAAAATTAGCCGTTAAAAAGTCTCAAAAAACGAAATTATCATATTATGGTCACTCATAAAATTTAATTTTCGAATATTATAGCGTTCCAAATAATCGTTGACGGATATTGTTTTTCAGTTTCTTAGTGATAACTTATAGGTTTAAGACGTTTTCCGAACATTTATATAAAACCGTCTTGATTATGTACTATTCTTCTTTTTCTTTTTCAAGAATTTCCAGTGAAAACTATTACGGCTCAACGATTACGTATAATAATAGTTAAACAATATTTGTCGACAAATAGTACAAGATTATAACATACCGCAAAAAACGGAGAGTACAGCAAATATTGAACAATAATGATGAATAAAGATTTACGATAATAAGACAATAATGCGAGAACGTATTATTAATTAGGGGATAGAACTGGTCAACCTATTCTGTTGAGTTTTCAGTTTTCCGAGAAATATATCACCGTTAATGATTTGAACAAAGCGCAACATTAGCCATTCTCTTCGCGACACGGTATCGGGAAAACGAACGAAAAAAAACAACCGTCGACGATGACGTACGAGTACAAACGGAACGTTTTACACCGGTTTCCGGAAATACTTAAGGTCAAAGCGTACACCATTCCCGCGCAGCTTGTCCCCGGTCGGTACCGTTTCCCGTCCCCGCAATCCCTGGACGACACCCTTTCCCGCTCGCGAATCGCCGAACCCTTGCGCGCGCGCAACCCGTACTCCTCGATGATCCCTTCGACTTACCGGAGCGACGGGTTTCCGGTTCAACCTCTCGACGAGCCGTCCGCGATCCCCAAGTACTCGGTCCCGCGACGTCGTCGTCCGACCAGAGGCGTGATCCTTACCGAGGATCATTTCGTGCAGCAGCCACCGGCCGGACCATGCGGACACCCTGGGTCGTGACTTCACCGGGCACACTCTTGGAAGTACTGTATGCTGCAGGGACACCGGTGCGTTCGCGTATCGCTATGGGTGCTGCGGCTCACGTGTGGTGCGACCGTACCCGTGCGCGAAATGATATGGTCCCGTCGAACCGTGTGTGCGCGCGCGACACCGGGGCAACGACGGCCCGTTGAATTATAAATGCGTTACGAGTCATCAATAGGTCGTTATACTACGCCTACCCCGTCCACGACCCCGTCACCTTAACAATGGAAACCTTCAATCGTCCGTGTATTGACACGACGGCGGCGCGTACGTGCCGCCCACGCAAAAGCGAATACAGGGTGATTCCCGTCCGTCGTCGTGCGAACATTTTGCGCCTGGTTGGTTTTAACATTTTTATTAACTCTCGAAAATCACTGAATAAGCAGTGCACGTTTACCGTATTCATCTGCAGTGGTGCGCAATTTTTTTTTATGAACCATGACCCCCGACTAGCATCACATAAGTATATAATATACTTGTACAATATTTATACCGGTAAAAATTGAAATCGTTAGATTTAACGTTTAAGTTTCCGAGTGAAACGAGTCTTTTCGTGGGTTTTTTTCGAGTAAATGATTTCGACCAGAAGGATTGCTCCGATGTATACAAACCAGGTACTTTTCTGAAAGGATATTTTCTCCAGTTGGTACTTGGGAAGGTCGGATACTAGGGTGTAGTACAGGCGACGGGTATTGCAAGACACATCTGTATTGGTCTTTAAAACTTGAAACGCGATCATATGTTATATTATAATACACATATAAATAAATATATTTGACCGATTTGCGTATTAAAACGACCACAACAGACTCTTGCTAAGACAAATCTTTTTTATTTTTCAAACACTATTACAGTAATCGATTGTCGTTTCTTGAGACTTACAACTTTTAACGTTTTCTAGTTGGGTTTTGCGCATGGGTCTCCTGCTCTTAAACCAGCTTTGCCAATCAATCTGGACATTTATTAGTTTTTTTCACTACCGCTAGAGCTAAAAATACTATTTTGTATGAATAAGTTGAATCAAAATTGAATTCACTAGATTAGTATTACACTTTTCCAATGATCCAAGTACCTTTACTCATTATGAAACCGTAATGGAATACATTTTAAGACTTAAATGTAAAGCTGAGTAGTTTAGTTGTTATTGATATTTTATTTTTATTGATAATTTAAAAACGTAGCTATTAAATGATATCACAAGTTTTAGAGCTTTTTTTTATATATATATATATTTTGCGTTTTTTTACACGGAGTTCGGTGGAACTTCAAACCGTTCGAATACTAAACTTAACGCGATCACGATAATTTTCAACTGACGAATCCGTTAAATTTCACCATTTGCTCTGTACCTAATAGTAGCTGGTATATTAAATGATAGTTTTGAATCTATGTTCAACAGACTCGTCTCTTCCGGGCCACTGCGCGTGAATACCGAGAAAAGACGGTCGCGTGAATATAATATTGTTTAAAAACAAAAGAATACGCTTGATTATTTTCTTATATTTATTTCACATAATCGTATAGCGAAAAAAGCTTCAATAATCATATAATTAAGACATAATAATAATAATAATAATAATAATTATAATAATTTATAATATAATATGTAGAGTAATAAATTATAAATTGGTCTTTGGCACATTGAAATAATCTTACACAAGTATATAATTAGTATATTATTATCATCTAAATCTATTCGAGACGAAGTAGTTATTATTGTAAGTCTTTCGCGTAGGTACATGAATGCTCACGTTTAAAAATATTATTCTAGAACGGTCGGGGACTTTTGGGTGGAAAAAAAAACTTGCGGTCCTCGCATCGGTAGTCGGGAGGGAGGAAGGGAAGGATAACGAAAATAGCTGTAAAGTGTTTCGTTGCAGACAACTGAATGGAATAATGGTGTTCCGCAAACGTATCGGCGGTATTCGACGATGTTTTTCAATGATTCACCCAAAGGCAGACGTGTGAACATTTTTCAATAATAAATATACGTACGCGCGCGATCTGTGTATGATACGAGTAAATATTACGAATGTGCCCCATCGTGAAGTTCGGGACATAATCTATTTGTATATTACAACAAATCTAATGATTCGTTGGTCGAAACAAATCGTCTGTATAATAACATTTATGACTATCCTTTTGAGTTTATGAACACATACAATTGACTTAAGAAATGTTTTAAAAATTATTACGGCTAACTTAATATTAACGACTATATGGTAAAACGTGTAAATTGTGACGGTGGGCGTACTCGCGTTCGCTCAACGCATTTGTTCGAGGTTCGTTTCCTTCCAGCACCCCTCCGGCAGTTGCTGTCGTATGGCTTCAATGTTGGCGACGTCTTTGGTCAACGCTTGAATATCGTCCTCGTAGTTCTTGATCAACTGAGCCTAAGGAGTGCGAAACATTAATTATAATGACAATAATCCCGTGATTTATAAGTTCAACTGCAGTGCACGGATCTGTTACCACTGCGCTCTCGTTCGCTTGGAAACGTACCTGAGCGATCCTCGCGCCGTTAATGGTCAAGAGTTTCTCGTCCAGCTTAGCGTTGATAAGATCCTGTTCGACCGACTCCAGTCTTGTGCTGAGCTGACTCAACTTTTCGCTATCTATAAAACGATAAGGTGATAACATTCGTGTTAAAATGAAACGTGCACATGCCTTGTAGTGTTTGTACGGTTGACGAGAAAAAATGATGGTTCAGAATACGTATTTAACTTGCGGATAACCTATCGAAACGGGTCACGTTGAAAAGAGAAAGTATCTTCAAATACAAAACTAAAGGCGGGAAATTATTTGTTTTGATAAATCGCGTTAGTTTCGTTATAACTGGAGCCATGGGCACCCATAGGTAACATTTTAGGGGGGGTCAAAATAAAAAAAATTTCGAATGTAAGATAATAAAGATTAATGTTATTTTTTACATATGAATGTATACATGCATGTTACCTATATTAGATTATAAAAAAATAGAAATTAAATAATATAATTAAGTATATTATTCGGTATCAGTAAATAAGAACTGTAAATTTCTTCGTTTTATTCCAAACATATTAATGACATCCTGAATGAAATTATCCTTGATTGCGTTTACTCTTTCACGATGAAGGCTCATCATACACAACCCATTTAAACGATCTTCTCCTGTAGTCGAGCGAAGCCACGTTTTTACTCGCCTTAATGTACTGAACGATCTTTCTATTGTGCACGTTGTCGGAGGCAGTGATATAAAAATATTAAGTATTTGAAAAATAGCAGGATAATATTCGCAATTAGCCAATAAATCAACAAACGAAATTTCATCACACTGGGAGTCAATCAAATTTTTATCAATCCAATACTGATACCAAATATTAGATTCCTCTATCATATTTTCAATTTCATAATGATCAATAATCAGCTTAATTTTTTCTTTGAAATCATTAATGGTGTACTTTTTAATATTTGTAGGATGCAGTAGACTTATTGAGAATGCTATTTTATTTGTACTGGAAAATCGTCGTGAAAGAGATGATATTAGTGAATCTAAGTACGGAATAAAAATAGAAAGTCTGTAATAGTGTTCAGCAGAATCGGTTTTGTAATTTGATCTATTTTTTTTGTTTGGATGTAATACGTGAAATTTTAATTTCTGCCATAAATACGGAGTTATTAAAAATATCATTAAAAATGATATCTGATTGTTCTCTATTATTATTAAATATAGTTAATAAATCTTGAATATGATTTTCGACCGAGTATAAATCAATAGATTTTGGCTGCAATTTATTTGTAACTGGTTCTAATTGAGCTGAGTATTTGGATATAATAAATTGTGATGTTGATGTCGCACATGATAGTTGGTGTGCTTTTGTGCGAGTAGTGGTGTTAACTTTAAAATTTGAGTCATTATTATGAGATAGTTTTTCTAAAACTGACTTAATATGAATAAAGTTTTCAACAAGAATGCGAATAGATTTATATTTCGCAGACCAACGAGTATCACACAAAAGTGGTATATTTGTAACCAATTTTCGACGAAGTACACTTTCACGAAAAAAATTAATAACCTCTTTAATTACTCCTACAGTATTTTGTATTTCTGTCACTGCATTAAAATCATTTACAACGAGATTAAGTCTATGCGAAGCACAGTGAAAAAATGTTGCTTTAGAATATTTATCACAAATTATTTTCTGAACTACATTTTCCTTTCCAGCCATTACTGAACACCCGTCAAAACACAAGCCAACAAGTTTATTCATATCCAAACCGTATTTTTCAACAGAAGTCAAAATAGAAGTAGCTATACCAACTGCATCTAATGTTAGTAGTGCACTAAATCCTATAAATTCTTCTCTTATAGTTTTTGAACTATCTACATAACGAACACTAATCGAAAGTTGAATGCCAGCAATATCGGAAGTTTCGTCGGCTAACAGTGAAAATTTACTATTTACTATTTAATCTTAATATCTTAATATCTACTATTTACTTCTCGAACAATTTGATCACATAATAAATTTCCACAAAATAAAATTAATTCATTTTGAATGCGATGTGAGGTATATTTAGCTTTACTATGACATGTTGATAAATGCTCAGACAGAACACTATCTCCAGATTCAACACGAAATTTTAAAAGATCATCAAAATTTCCACTACAGCTCAATTTACCTCTAATTGCTAGATCATGTGTCGCACAAAAATATTATTGATGACAAACTAGGGACTAGCTTTTTTCTATTTTGTTCAATTTATGAGTGTTGAGCAGTATTTAATTGATCTATAACACTTTTTTCTTTGTTGGACATAATTTTTATAAAATCTTTTGATTGAGAAACCGAATCTCTATGCCATTCAGATTGCATATGTTTTTTTGCGTGAAAATGAAAATCTTTATACTTGGTAAATTCACTAACAATGAACGCTCCTAATAATCCTATTAATCTCTTTTAACCACAGGACGAAAAACAACACAATGTTTGCATAAACCGCCTTTTAAATGTCTAGAATAAACTAACCATCGATATTGTTTAAGCCATTCTATTTAAAAATTCCTTTTTTGTGCAATACTGTCATTCTTAAAATCATAATTATCAGAAGGAACATATGGTTTTGTTAATAATTTATATTTAAGTTCATCTGATAAATTTGATTTATTAATATAAAATCCTAAATCTGGATATGACTCACAATCATTTGGCGTATAATTAATAGTTAATGTAGGTACCGTATTTATTGACGTAGAACATTCCGAATTTACTTGAGCAGAAAAACTTGTATTTTTCGATGTGTGTGGCTCAAGCACAGCAGATGCATTATCTTCATCAGATTTTTTTTTATTTAAAAACGATCAAATATCCATAGTAAAAATTGAAAATTTTAAAAAATAATATTGAAAAATCACTTATGACACTCAGCAATCAGCACTAAATATAATGTCACACAGAAAGTGGACGACTAAAATGCAGTCAATGTTGTCTGATAAAATATTTGTAGTACCTATATTGTGATCTTTATGGATTTACCACAAATTATCTGCAATAAATAATTTTACGTATAGATACCTATATGAACTACAGACTACGACCTATCTATGATGGTGCTAATATGGTGTTTTTATCATCATAATATACGATAACAATGAGTATATTTTTATACTTATTTCATATCTTAAAAGTGATTTCAACAAATAATTTGCCTTGGTAATAAGGTAATATTGTGGTAATATTTATTGAGCTACAAGTTCATAATTTTTTTCCAGGGGGGGCAAGTGTCCTGTCTTGCCCCCCCCCCCAATGGGCGCCCATGACCGGAGCGTTACGAGTACAATAATAATTTATTGATTTACTCACCAAAATCAACTATGTTTGACAACTCGTTTAATATCTTAGTAACATCATCTAATCCTTTGTCTACTAATTTCTTAGCTTCAGACGCTGATGTCTTGGCTTGACCGATTTTCGTCTTCGCCTGTGAATAACAAGTAATGTGATGAGTAATAGTTCAAAATACACATGATTATCTCAAGAGGGGCGTTAAATTTACTTCGTTTATGCTCTCCTGGTCCTGTTCGAATTGGCTTTCGACGGTTTTCAAGCGTTCCGAAGTGTACCCAACCCTTTTTTCCAATCCGTCGCTTTCATTGCTTAACTTATGAGCTTCTGCCACCATTTCTTCGGCAGCATCTTTTATCTGATTCGCTTCCTATTGGCATAAAATAAATGAAAAAATAAAGCTTCTGTGACTCATTGAAATCATTTTTAATACAAATACATACCTTTCCTGCTTGTTCAGCATACGTATCCTGAGCTTGTTGGGCGGTGTCCCTGGCATTCGTGGCACTCACTTCGGCTCCAGCCAGAGCTTGTTGGGCCCTGATGGTCTTATCGTCTGCCTCTTGTATCAACTGTTTGATTTCAGAAACTTTTTCTAATGCCTCCGTGGCATTTTTCTTACTATCTTGCACTTGCTTATCGAAAGCTAAAATGTCCATACTGGTTTAAACCGACCGTTTCAAATTGTGTTCCAATCATTCATCATTCTTACCTTGAAGTGTGCTCAGTGTTTGCTGAGCTTCTTCCTTAATCCTGACGCCTAACTTCACCGCTTGATCTGCTTTTTCATAAGATGCATTTGCTTGTGCCATGATCATTTCCCTTTGCTTTTGCTGGACTTCGCCTTGCTGAAGTGTAAGCTCTGATTGCTGCAATCCCTCGGCCACTTCCATCAGAAGATTTGCAATGTTATTGTTGTCTTTTTGCAGTTTCAAATCGTCTTTGATTTTTTGTGACTGTAAAAATATAATTTTGTAGTGATTTCTTAGTTCATGTATAATTTATTTTAAAAACTTTTACGTCAAAACGTTTATTTTACCTCTGCATTTAAATTCGAAATATTTTGCTTTAAATCCGTCAAATTAATGTCTGGTAGATTTATCGCATAAATATCACGGTATATTGTCAACGAATCGTTATTGATCATGGACACCGTTTCTTGGGCTTCATTTGCTTGCCCAATGATTTCAACCAATAATTTATCCTTTACGAAGTTAAACTCGGTATCCAACTCTTTTAATTCATCACTAAACAAATGCACGTAAATATTATCTCGTAACTAATAGCATTCAAACAGATTATGTATATTTTAAAAACGGTATATAAGTTATTCAAAAGTCGATTATACTTAATATTTTTCTGTTGATTTATGGCATTTTTGGTAATCTCGTGGGCTTCGGCGGATATATTTATGGCTTTGTCTGCGATGGCTATCATATTTTCTATTTCTTGCTCTTTCCTAAAATTAATAATTTTTGTTTCACAGTGTAATTTGTTATTTCCCGAGAACAACGTAAAAATATAACTTACATCTCTACGAATGTTCTTGCTTCCCTCGCAATCTCGGACATTTGGTCACTTTGTTGACCGAGCTCTTCACTCTTTGATATTGCTTTTGAAAGCGCTGTGGCTCCCTCCGTTTGAATGTAGTCCATTGCGTTCTTCAACGTGTTGGTGGTTTCCTCGTTCATTTTCTCTATAGCCATAATGTTTTTTTCTGCTTGCAAAGAGTTTTCTTCGGCCATAGCCTTCCAATTGTTCGTTTGTGACATCAGATCTTGGATTTCTTTAATTTTTTCCTGAAGAGAATCCAACTTGTCACTTGTTGGAACATTACCTGTAACACACACGAGCACAATATTAATCTATCGTATTACATGATAATATGTATACGATAAATTTCAGCTAATGCAGTAGTATTCCACACATACCACCAGTGGCCAACTTGGCATTTTTTTCTAATTGGTTCACATAAAGTTGTACTTCTTGCAGTTTTTTTTCAAAGTCTGCATCATTAATGACAGTTGGATTGTTGTTAATGCCTTTCAAGACTTTTTCCAATTTTTTCAAATTTTCGCGGTGCGCACCAACAGCATCCTCAACTAAGTTGTAACAAGCTGGACAGTCCACACAACCTCTTTGTCTATCATATTTATTCTCTTTGCATTGATCGCAGCGCCTTCCCTCCACATTTTCCAAACACTATAACACAATCATAAGTTCACGTTATTCATTTTAGATAAAAAAATAAAAAAAACAATAATGAAGACTTCTACTAAAAACCTACTGGACACTGTCCATTCGCATCACACTGCAAGGACACGGAACCAATCGTATCGCAAGCGCACGGTTTACATCCTTCAACCGAGAACCCGTAGTGGAACGGTTCGCACGCATCGCATTTCTTGCCAGTTATACCCGGACGGCAGACGCATTGGCCGGAGAACGTATCACAAGTGTTGTTTACGGAGCCAACAGGATCACACCCGCAAGATTGACAGCCCTGGAAAGCAAAACGTTATGAGTTCATGCGCGTCCGCGAACGGTGCTCAGTATTATCCGCGGCTCTTACGTCCCCGCTGGCTATGTTGAAATGTCCGACTTCGCACTGATCGCAGTTTATTCCAGTCACGTGCGGTTTGCATTGGCACTGCCCGTTCAACTGGTCGCAGGCCAACGGCCCGAACCCGGTCTCCGTGGTTCCGAGGTGATAACAGTCGCAAGGCTTACAGTCTCCCTTCTCGGGATCGAGAGCGTCTCCGAAGTACCCTGGGCAACGGACACAATCGATATTAATACACAAACGTCGACTTCAAAATTCGATTTCGAAAAACCACACTGTGGCGTACCTGGTAAACATTGATCGCACTGCGGTCCTCCTGTGTTGTAGGTACATTTTAGACATTCGCCAGTCGTGCGGTTGCAGTTTCCGATCGCGTTCGGGTCGACGTTCGAGTTACAGTCGCACGGCTTGCAAATGCTGATCGGCCCGTTCTTTCCGGTTGGATCGCCAAAGTAGCCATCGCTGCAGATATCACATCTAGGGCCTGAAAAAAACGTACGGTGCTTACGCCGGAACGGACAAGAACGTACGGCGAGTGATATTTACTTACCTCCGTATCCTTTGGGACATTCCAAACAGATGACCGTGTCCTCTCCGATCAAAACACAACTTCCTTGGTTCGGGCACGGGCACAGTTTACAATCGAGAGCGGTCCCTTGCAGTGCGTTGCCGTAGTATCCTTTTGCGCACCTGTCGCAGTTCTCTCCCGCAGTGTTGTGCTGACATATACACCGTCCTGTACGATAAATCATGTTAAGCGTTTTCAATTTTTCAATTTTATTTTTTTTTTTTTATTCGACATTTTACTCAGCCGGTTAGATATCGAGATGTACAACGGTGTACGTTTATACGGAAAGAGAAAAAAAAATACCTGTGTCCGCGTCGCAGATAGAGGCATGCCCGTGACAGTTACACGGAACACATGGTGAGAAAGGACCACCGCTAGTAGGTTCGTGACGAGAACCCGGCGCGCACGATTCGCAGAACTGTCCAATATATCCTTCGGGACACGTACACATCTCGACCCAATTGGCCGGCAGTCCCGGGGCGCCTCGCCGAGCCGTTTGCAGCGAGAAATCGTCCAAGAATCCGACACCTGTTAAAAGAAGAAGAATTTGTATCGCGTCGTAATTTTGTCGATAGGTTTTGCTTCTAGCAGTACGTACCTCTGTCAGAATAGGTTCCTCGTATTTTAATTGTCGTCAAATTGGACAAGACGCTGAAAAATTCGCGTGCCGACAACCTTGGCTGCCAACCGTAGTCCGGATTCTCGTGCAAACGGAATCTGTACATTTTGGGCTGTTCGGCAAAACGCATTGACATATTATTGCGACCAACCGTCAACATCGACTTGAACTATGAACATTATATTTACCGTGTCCGACGGCAATTGGTTTCCTTGTCCAAAGATCGCTTGCGTGATACGGATTCCGGAACCGCCTTCCAGAATGACGTCGTTCACGTTCGGTTCGGGGCTGTTTTCGCCGATACTCAGTTTGAACGTCAAGTCGTGGTTGTAACTGGAACGTTGGTCTCCGAGGAATTTGTCTGAAACAATGATTGGCAAAATAAATTCCCGTGCAGCGCTCAACAAGCAGCGTTGAACAGTTCGTCGCGTTTACCCGGCGCCAAGAAGTACACGGAGTCTCTGGACGGCGAAGAAATTTCCAAGGACTGCTTGAACGGACTGTGGACCGGCAATATTGTTCTACCGGAGTAGTCCGAACCGTTCCAACGCTCGTTGCCCCGTGCAAACACACTCTCGACCGAAACTGAAAAGGAATGAATGATATGAAAAATGTGTAAAAAAAAAAAAACTTGTCCAGTTCGTGCGCGATGATGAAGAACGTTACGCTACCTCTTGAGTAACCCGAAGCGGGCTGGCATACCGAGGAATGGCCGTAGCAGAAACAAGGCGTGCAACCGAATTCGTTTTCTTCGTCCAAGTTGAAGAACCCGGGCTTACATCTGCGACCGATCAAGTAAACGATTAGTATACGGGTTCAAACGGTAATATCCATGTGTATATGAGTAATTACTTGTTGCACTGAATGCCCTCGACGTTCTCCTTGCAGATGCAGTTGCCGTTCTCGGCTTCACACCTCGGCTCGTTGTCCAGACTACCGGCCACGTTGCATCCGCAAGGCTTGCATCCGGTGGTGCTGAAGTCGAAATGGTTGTCGGCGCATCGGTCGCACTTGTCACCGGTGACGCCCGCGCGACACTGGCACTTCCCCTCGCCGTTGCACTGCAAACTCCACGACCCTGTAAAGGGGGGGGGCGTGTTAGTACACCTTTGGTAAGACTTCGTAAGACCTGCTTATCACTGTACACTCACCGACTTGGTCGCATTCGCACGGCGAGCAGTGCGTGTCGCCTTTCCTCTGGTAGTAATTCTCCCGACACCGCTCGCAGTTCGTCCCGTCCCGGTTGCCGTTGCAGTCCAAACAGTGTCCGCCGTGTCCGGTCCGGTCGTACAGGTCCTTGTCGAAGAAGCATCGGTGAGAGAACCCGTTGCAGTTGCATTCTGGAAAATAGAAACCGTGAGTATTGCACCGTAGTTATGGTAAGCCTACGACATTGTTTCACACGTTGCGCGCGCCGAGTTTTACGAGACGTATAATATTATTGTGTAGCATTGTGTATGTTATGTTGTTCTCACATGCTCATCGCGACTGAAGCGTTTTATGTGAAACACGTTCTGCAAAATGATCTTTTAAAAGAAAAAATTACGGAAAATAGTCGAAAAGAAAAGAAAATGAAAAAAATAGCGGGTGATACGCGGAGATCGGGTGATACGTGGTGATGGGGTGATATGCGGAGATCGGGTGATACGTGGTGGTCGGGTGATATGGAAGGTCGGGTGAGGTAAGAGGACGTGTGTAGAATGACATTGCTGCGTTATTCTTTTAAACTTGAAACCAATACGTATACTATTGCACTCGAAAAAACGGTTCCAAGTGAAAGCGGTCGGGTGGATTTTTGAAGAGGAAAATTTTGCCGTTTTTTTTCCTCGTTGTTTGTTTCATTTTGTCGGTCTTTTTCAATTGTTAAGAAAAGTATTGAGAATCTCGTAAAACCATTCCCCTTAAGTGCTAAATAGATATAATTTCCTAACAAAATCCTCCTATGACTGTGGTGGTGATTGGAGAGCACACATCATGATGAAACCAATACACGTATTAATTTTAACACTAGGAATCTAAAATTATAAAACTAAAAGAGGCCGAGTTATTATTGATTAAGACATTTGGGAAAATGGGAAAAAATCGTAATTGTATATACGAGTAATATACATAGTTCATTTTTAGCGATTCGACATTACTTAATTAAACAATAAACTGGACCTTTTAAAGAATCTAGGTTAACGAATATACCTCATGGAATGGCATTTCTTAAAACCTCTACTTTTAACGAAAATACTACACATAAAGAATTAAGCAGCCGTCATAGATTTTGAATCGGTTGATTTTTTAACTTCTGACGGAGAAGAATATTAAAAAAAACTATGGATAAAAATATATCTATGAGTACGTTGAAAATGTTGCTAAACAACAACGTTCGAGAATCATGACCAGCATTTAGTAGTATTGTGGTGAGAAAAATTCGTTGGCCATTCGATGCGGTAAAACCGACGGTGTAGTCTGAAATATTATAAACAGCCATTAGGGGCCGGATTTCAATTCAATGTGCATCATTTTCTTAGGCGATCTTGGACGATGGTTTTCACGTACACAATTCGTTTCATGTAACAGATACTTTAAATGTGAAACTATAATTTTGCATAATTTTTTTCTTTTTTAGAGCACTTTTTAACTTTTTTCGGTAGTACCAACGCGTGTTTGTATATTATATGGCTCGATAACTATGAACATAACACATTTATAATATTTTCTAAAGATAATTTCAACATCGTAGTCGCCGCATCAAGTGAAATGTCCGTATTTTTTCGAATTAAACGATTCGTTTCTTTTGTAACTTACAAATGAGATACCTAATAAAACAGTTCGTTGCATAAAAAAATCGTTTAAAGGTAATTTTAAACCGTTAAAGGTTTAAAGGTAATTTCTCAGAGCATTTTTCAACGGGTTTTACGGCGATTAAATGCGGACGTTGGTTATGAATAAAAGGGCCGGTATATTACAGTATAGATAGTAATAATTGTTGTCGGGAAGATCACGCGCGCGCTATCAGTCCGCGCGTAGTAGCCGGTCGGCACCGCGGGCAGAGGAGTAAGAGGACGAACCGTCGGCGTTTTCGATTTTACAAAAAGAACTGTTAGCCTAACCGGCTACCGCGATATGCGAATGTCGTAAACGCAAACCAGTTCTGGGTGGTGATGTCAACGTGGAGTCGCAAAACTATTTAACTGCGGAACGTAGCACACAATACGAGATTAGGTATTCTTCGGCTACTATAATAATAACGCTGCAGTGCACGCGGTGGATATTCGTGTGATATTCGTGAAATAATCGCGTGGGAACGAGAACACGAATTATGTCCAAAACCGTCGTAACGACCGTGTAACACGGAATTGGACACTGCGGTACGCGCATCACGTTCGTGGACGAAAAGAAATAAATAAAAAAATATTTGTCGGCAAAATACTAAAATATACGACTTAGCCTCTTGGATTTTAACGAGATCGTGTACACGCCGTGTCCCGCTTGAATCATCATTCGTACTCCGTAATACGCGCTAAACAGTACTCACGTCATGAGATGACTTATAATAAATTAATAACTATACGATGTACATTTCCGAATATCGATAAAGCACCCTCTTTCGGTTCTAGACAAAACCACTCACCTTTTGCCGTACCTCTCTAAAACGATACTCACGTTTTGTATAAAATACATACGAATAAACAAACAATAATAACGAACAAAGTTCTAGAGCACGGCCATTAGCTACCCGGACGGGCTGAACGTATAGCGCGCTTACATATTTCACCGGCAGTTGAAACCGATCGTCTGTTGATGAAGCCGATATCGCATGTGGTGGACCGTGTTAACGAGATCGGGACGGTAAATCGCGAAAACCTAATGGAATATTATATCCGTGCGAAGTGCGCTGGACGCAGAGATTGTTCGCAATCCGTACCGTTGATAGTTTGATAATAATTATATAGCGATAATATCATCGGACGGTGCATTATACGTAAACGACGGTTTTTTTTTTTTTTTCGAAATTCCTACGTGATTGTGATTGGTCGACTGCCAATTAGTACCCTTTACGGAGCTAATAGACGCGGTGAAAAACAATAATCCGCTATTACTAATGGTGCGTAATGTAACGTTTTACGCCGTGCAGCGCTACAGGTCGGTTATTACTTTCACACGGTCCCCAGATGTGTGCTCGTGTGCGCGTACGTATGTGTGTGTACGAGTGTGACTATGACGTGTAAAAGCCGTGCGAAGTCATCTTTTATATTTTTCAACTTCTATTATAATACTCGACTTGTGTAACACTTAAATGCGTGCTCCGCAGTGCTACGACAGCTATTTAAAACGAAACAAAAAAAAATACCGACCGCTCACATTGTTTGAACAACCTCGTCGTACCTACACCGCCACTATACTATTACTATTTTCCCTTCGTAAAAATAACGTTATCGGGTCCGTGTACCGCACTATAGATACGGATCGGACGGTATGATACACATAGGAGTGCATAGAACGCGCCACGGGCACGACGGCGTGCGACATCCGATTGTCATTAGGCCTCGAGGCTTGAAGGGGACGAGGCTGCAGTTGCAAAGTATATGGCTTGCGGAGACTCGCAACGATAATCTCACGGGTCACGTCGTACATCCTAGTCGTGGCGTTATTAAACGACGGGTAATGACGAGACCTCCGATGTGCGCAATAACCAGGGCTTGAAATCGATTTCGAAATCGGTTTTGAATATCGATAAAAATCGTTAAAATTCTTTTGTAATATCAAAATCGAAATCAAAATATGAAATGTATGATAACGATATTCAAAATTAAAATTGAAATTGAAAAAAATTGATATCGATTTTTAATATCAAAATTGTAATCGGTTTAAAAGAAAATTTTCAATTTCGATTTTCAATTGGAAAAAAATTTTAAATTTAACAATATGAGCCCAACTATAATTTGTATTTATTATTTATAGGATTTTTATTATTATTACTAAGAATAATGTCTAATATACGAAGTATCCATCTTATTAGAATATAATTTCCTGGTACAATTAACAAACAGCGCGTGGCAGTATTTCGTTTACAGAAATGTTATTATTTCAGTATTTATATTATTATGACTTGTTAGTTATCAGTGTTATTACTATATCTATATATATAAAAATAAGTGTACATTTTGAATAAATCTTATATAGTTCAAGATCCACCGAACCGATTTCGATAAAAATTTCAGGGCATATTAAGATTGATATGTAGATGGTTTCTGTGAAGTTTGTACGCTGTGTCTATAATCATCCGGCCGTGATTATAGACACATTTGTTGAGAGAAAACCGTTAAAATCCCTTTAACTAACACTGAAATATGATAACATTTTATAAGATTTTAACAAGATTTACGATTTATCCATAATCGGCTTCCACGTATTTCCTAATTTCTCTCACCGTGACAGTAAGAATCTTGAGTTGAAATAGTTTTGGGAATACCTATTTATATTTTATAAATTGACGTTTCATAACATTGTATTATTTGTTTAATTTTATATTTATAATAACTGACTGTCTAGGTATCTATTATAGTAATAATCACTAATTATATATGAAACCAAAACATAAATAGAAAATATAGCAATAATAAAGTCACAAAAATGTAATAGTGATTTAAAATTGAAATTAAAATCGAAATTAAAATCGAAAAACTCTGATATCGATAAGCAAAATTAAAATTGAAATCGAAAAACACCGATATCGATAAGCAAAATTAAAATTAAAATCGAAAAAGACTGATATCGATAAGCGAAATTAAAATTGAAATCGAAAAATTTTATTTCGATTTCAAGCCCTGGCAATAACTGCGTGACGTTCCGTGTAAACAATTACACCTACAGTGCATTTCGGAATAGCTGCTGCAGCGAGTGCAGCGTGCAGTTTGTTTCCGGATAGGTGTACTCGTGTTTTTCGTTATCGATTGTGCGACGCGCGTGTATATTATATCGTTGGACATTATTTCGTTTCGTGAAAACGATATAATCAAGTCGACTTCCAAAAAAAAATGTACGTCTCCTGCCGTGTAACGAGCCCATGCAGAGCACCGGACGTCGATGACGTCGATGTGATCCAAGACTTGTACCGCAGTTCGGTCCGCAGATATGATCGATACGTCGAACAGTCGCAGAACGACCAAGACCAAGACTTTGCTCCCGCTACCACCGCGGTAATAATAATAATTGCTCGTCGGCCGAACGATATTCCGGACGGACTCGAAGAACGGTTTACGCGGCGTGCGCGCGAACGCCCGCGAGGGACTCGAGTAGAACGAAACGTAAGCAGCAAAAAACGTCGGACACGCTAAGTGCGTGACTGTCCGTCCGACGGTGTATTGATTCGTACGTGCGACGTAATAATAATAACATGGTGGCGCGCGTATTAGACGGTATACCTGTTGCGTACATCATCGCGAGGAAAACGACGATACCATATATTAATGGGGTTGTGTACCGTCCGGACAGGCGTAGATAAATAACATCGCGTGTACCATGGACTCGTAAATATCGCATAGGAAGCGTATATTGTATTATCATATTAAGATATGAAACGTTCGAGGAGAACGCGCTAACTGTGTGCCGACAAGTGCGTGACGCAACAATACGTATACGTTCCAAGTACACAGTTATTCGTCCCATGTAACAAACACATCAAAGATGAAATTCTTGTTTTTCTTTTTCGCAGCGTTTTTTGACGTTTTTCCGTAATTTTGTTGGTCTGTAAGCGTATCCGTTCATTTTGTAGCGTAATAATTTGGATTTAAATAATTTCTAATATTATCTAGAGATAATTTAAGTATGCAACACCAACGCTGCCGCATCAAGTTGAATTTTTCAAATTTCAATATTTTTTTTCGTATAAAATGTAAAAAAAAACATGTTAAGGTCATTCTTGAACGGCGTGTTTGCAACGCATTCTTTTAGAGCACTTCGCGTCACTCGAACGATATTCCGGACTGACTTTTCACGAAACGCCTGCTAGGAACGAAACGTCCGACACGTGGAGCTAATATGTGACGATGCGCGTTCGACGGTATTCATTTGAGCACCGGTTACGATTGGATAATAATAATATAGTGGCACACGGATTGGACGGTACGCATAACCGATATTATCGTCGACGATAAGTAATAGTACGTAATTCATCACATTATAGAGTTGTAAACGTTGCATATTATACGTACGCATTATAATATTAAGACACGGAACGGTCGGGGAAATCACTGTAATATATATATATGTGCCGACGGGTGCGCGACTTGACCGTATTACACGTACACGTGTTGTCATGGTAATGTTATACGCTTACGATTTTCACGTTACGTACTACGCAGGTATTGTAGCTGCGGCGGGTACGCGATCACGAGATGCACGCGCCGCCGTATAATACCGGCTGCAGCCGTATTATATTATAGCGGACGCGGTTAATGCACATCGCGCGACTGCAGCGGCGTTCTCGTGTGCGTAGAAAGTCGATAATGATTTATTACCGCACGAAGTGCAGCAACCGTACGTGCATATATATATATGTGTACGCGACTTGAGCCCTGCACCGATAGCGCGCGCTTGCCGACAAATACCTCATTAGAGGTCCTTGTGTGTCCGGCGCGTATACATGTCCTCCACTCTTAAACGTGGAAAGAACACCAACAGCTCCCGTTCTTCGGCGCAAAGTTCGACGAACCACACGACGACGACGACGACGACGACGACGTATTATTATTATTATTAGGTCGTATGTACACTCCGCCGAAGCAAGTACACGTGCGACAGACCGTTACGTATTATCATGTTGAATTCCCGTCAATCTACGAGAAACCTGGTGTGGGTCACGAGATATTTTATCGGTTAAATGAACGTCGGATCCGCTAATAAAATAAAGCCCGAGTGTTTGGGTCCCGCGGGAATTATAACATTACGAGTATGTTGCATTGAGAGTATGTTGATAGTCTATATGTAATACTATAGTATAGTAATATTGATAGAGCTAATATAGTCGTTGTAACAATTACACTTTATGCACCTGCGGGGTGAATAAACGAAAAAAAAATCTGGATGACTTTCTAACCAACCTCCACGTGTCCTGTCCTGTCCTGGGTAACGCGAACAGGTTACACCAGTGCAACTTGAGTTCTCGTGCAGTTTTCCCAATGTAAATACGCCGGAACCCGACGCATGAACTCGATGAAACACGTCGGCATTACCCGATTGATACCATTTTTGAAAATTGGGACCCGACTCGAGGTTGTCCGACGCATTCACCGGTGGTTTCCTGCGCAACACACTTGTTTTACTGTTTCGAGTTCAGGTGCGTTAAAAGTACGTATTTCACGCGAAACGATCGTCCGACTGGTCGCCGACGAGCACGTGATAAATCGTACAGCAATATGCTAAGCGGAGAGATCAAACGCGATTTGATCATAGATTCGGGCCTTGTATATGATGAAGACAGTGATCGCATCGCTTGTTGAACTCACGGTTAACAATAGTCGTCTCATTCGCGTGTTCGACTCAAAACTGTCCGTCCCGATTTGCACGTATGTGTACTATGTAATATACAGGAAAAAATTGGTCTGACTCACTACACCGGCTATAATGAGGTCATTTGACAATTAGACAATTTAACAATAAGATATGGATCTCCATTCTCCGTCAAAAATCAGGTACAGGCGTACAGCTATCGTTTTAGCGTCATTTGAACACGGAGCAAATGATCAGTGAAAAAAGCACTTTTTTTGTCAGCGATAGATCATAGATAGGTAAAAATGATCTTGTTTAACCAGTACATTATGTTTTGTTGTTATTCATACACCTGCGCATCTACACAAACGTGTTGTATACTTTTATGTACGTCGTACCGGCTGAATTATCAGGCCTCGCCCGGGAGATGCTTTACTATTGTCTATTTTAGATTAGAGCGATCATACTGAGCTAAAACCTCGGTAAATATTTTAAATCCTATTACATTTCTTTAGGCGAGTCTTTCGCCATTTTGACTCGTTCGGTTCACGGACTCTAATGATCCGAAGCTGTGAGTCCGCAATAGGCGGTGACCATATGATGTACTCACTGCGCAATAGTATACGGTGGTATGTGGAATCGGAAAAACCGTTTTCGCCATCATTGACCACGTGACGTGTACATTATGATAATAACGTCGACGTGATGATCATCGTCGTTACGCCGAGGAAAAAATTTAGTGTTTCGAATGGATGTTGATGAAAAAAAAAAAAAAAACGCTCGCGCCGCATGGAGTGTAATAATATGGTCAGGAGTACATTATACGGAGGTACTCGGGGCATTCCTGTATATTCAATCGTCTATTCCAAATATGGCGCCGTCCAGCGCAACGGCATATTTCTTCTATAATCGGTAACAGCGTGATGCAGTGACAACGCGCGCATTAGTATACTACCTTTCCACCGAATGTAACCGTAACCGACGACCGCTAACCATATGTACCACAACGAGACTGCCGCAGCGTGTACTCGGGGTGTTGTTCACCCGAGTAATAAATTTGAATTTATCAGAATTATAATTTCTAATAATTTTTTACCGGGGCCGTAATAACGGAACAACACTAAAGAATAGGATGATGAAATAAAATACATGCGTGAATACATTTTATATAATATATATTTAGAGCGAACGTTTAGAAAAAACGAGTACGACAAAAATGTGAGTACAATTTTAAAACAAAACCACATTTTCAACCTATCCGTGGTATAGAATAATGATGCAACGCAGACGGTCCTAAGTCGAACGTTTTTTTTTTTTTCAATCCTCGCGCCCCAAATTTTGTAGGGTCGCGATTCGGAAGAAATGTTTACCACGGGACGCGACGACTGCAGACGGCGTGCACTATTTTGCAAACACTACACGCTGCGCTCTCGTCTTACATTTACATATTACGTTTCACACACGCGGACGTCGGCGATGGTTTTTGTTGAAATCGCGTAGCTCGGACAGCCGAACGACGGACAACACGAATAAATCCTCGTCTCGTTAAGTTCCGTGCACATATACTTATGCGTATACGTCAACTGCAATGTGGCTACGAAGTCGGTACCTGCAACGATATATACATAGTCTCTCTCTCTCTCTCTCTCTCTCTCTTTCTCTCCCTCTCTCTCCCTCCCTCGCGCATACATCGCGTACACCGCACTCTGCGCGCGCAGCTGAACACGATTAATAATACGTTCGGGATCTTTCCCGTAAGTTTACGGGCACGCTCGAGAAATGAAAAATTGTTCGGTTCGTTTTTTTTTTCTCATTTTCGCACGTGAAGTACGCGTACGTATACGATTACGTGTTGATGCGATCGTAAAACACTCTTGATGATAATATAATACGCGTATAAATATACAACTCGAATGTACGGTCGCTGTTCGGTCGTGTCATGTGTACATATAGTTTATATTATTATTAAGTGCGCGTATTTTGTTACCTCTTCCCGTTTCGTCCGAAATAAAACCGCGCGGCCGCGTCTCGTCTCGTAAAAAATATTTCGGTCAGAAAACAGTTAAGACACATACTGTATATGTGTGTGTGTGTAGTAACTTCGTATCGCCGATGCCGACGATGACATGCCCGATAAATTCGTATTTAAGCGCAAAATCGATAAAACATAATGATATATGTTCGTCGGGTCATACGCGCGTATAACTTCACTGGTCGACAGACCGACCGGGAGAAAATTAAATTTCACGTCGAATGTGCAGCCGTATACAGGGTGTCCTACCGGGAGCCTCGCAGAGCGATATCTCGATATCTCCACGTTACTGGAGATAATCGAATTCTGCGTTTCTTTCATGAGCATCCCATGGACGAAGGCGTTTTCATTGACAATAGTTTGGTAACTATAAGTCGTGCATCATCAAAGAACTTTAAAAATACAACCTTTTACTTAATAATTTTAATACATTTTGAAGAAAGCCGTTTTATAGTGCTTTTTTTTGACAATTTTGACGGTTCAAATTTTTAGTTTTGTTTTTATTAACGTCTTGATTATGATAATTTTTCTAGTATACGAGAAAATATTTTACTTTTAGTAGTATCACTAATTAAAAAATTTAAATAATAATAACGTTATCAGCAAATCATATCGGAAAAATGACAAGGTAATAGTATAATTTACATTATTTCTTTGTGAACTAAAACATTTATTTAAAATTATGAATCCAATAAAGTTGAACCATCGACATTTTAAAAAATAATATATTTTATGAAAAAGAATAAAATGGTTTACTTTGAATTTCACAAAAATTATAAAATAAATATTAATATCGTAACTTCTTTAACAACACACCTATTTTTACCAAACTATCGTCAACGAAATTGCCTTTGCTCTTGGATACTCGTATAGAAAAAAACATTGTCTTTATTAACACCCAGTATATATATTATGTGTCGTGCGCAACACGCAACTTCTCGGCAGTATCTTTCCACGAATAAATACTGCACGGAAATGTATTTGGTGAAATCGATTCGTACACGGCAGATTTTAAAAGATAATCTCTCGACGCTCGTCAGCTAATTTATTTTTACTGCCTCATCTGTGCACCGTTTAATATTATTACAACCCATTTTAGCGCTTGTTACGCAGTTGATTCGATATTTACCATCAAGATTAACGATCTACTCAAGACCATACAGACTTAAATAATTTCCGGTCGAGCCTGGAATAACAGTGCCCCTACATTTTATTTGTATACATCACCGGATACATGTTATAATATTGTAAATTAAAGACTGCGTAATATTTATTATATACGTACAGCAGGCACATTATAAAACGATGTTTAATGCAGGTAAGTGCATACAACATTTTTTTTTTTTTTTTATTAATATAAAGTTTTCCTGACAGTCGACATCATCTAAACTTAGATGTAAAGAATTAAATTATTTTTTGACATTTATAAATTTGATCACATGGTATAAATAGTTAAAACTATGGTTTAAAATATACTGAATAGGATAAGATTAGGATAAGAACCTAACATTGACAGATAGTATAATAATAAAATATAGACAATATTTACATAGTACTGTACAATACTGACGTATTGAATTTGTATTTTTGAAGTAGAAAAAAAAATATATTTAAATCGTATGACAGAAGTATAAATTCAATTATGTACATTCGTGTACTTATATGCTGTTATGTAACATAGCGCGATATACTAATATGTATGTGACAAAAATATGTCCATGATCTCCACGAACATGATACGGTTGTACAAAAATGTTATCTTACATATTTTCATTATGCTCCTAAAAAAATGTCGTTCTAGACGTGGCCCGAACGGCTCGCCCTGCGCGCACGTCTGCTTACAAGTCGCGCGTGCAGGTGAACTGATCGAACCGAAGAGATTATCAGTGGACGACTTGAGTATTAACGCACTCGATCCACATGGATCGTCGACAAGACGAATTCGCCGCTCGAGGGATTTACCGACATTTTGTTACCACGCCGTGGTCCGGAGTCCGAGCGGTTCACTTGAGTATCGGTGTTCTCCGATCGGCACGGACCGAAGGGCGAGCATATTACTTACGACGAACGCTACGATGTTATTGTGTATGCACGGAAAATAATTAATAACGATCGGTGCACGTAAATCTCGCATAGTAATACCCGTCGTTGTGCGCGCTAACACCGCGAGGAAACCCCGGTCGCCGCGGTATAACGATTATTATTCGCGTCTCTGCGGTATAACGATTATTATTCGCGTCTCTCCGGCACATCGTGTTACCTACGCATTCCGCGGCGGCGAATTATTTTTCCACGAGAAAACCGGACGTAGATCTATGGTACAGGGTTGTCGCGTGAACCGGGTGACTTTAGCGTCGTGCAGTCGTATGCCGTCTCGGACAAAATATAGTAATCTACACGCGTGTATGTTTTATGCACTACGCGGCGATGGTTTGGTACATAATATTGCATATATTAAGTGCACGCGTGGTGCGCGGTGTACACGGAGAGGAAAACATCGCCTCGGCCTTATATACTCGTATATAGGTACACGACGTCGACGTGATATTACTACGGAGTACGCGTACACGACACAACATACAATGTTCTAATAGCGAATTCATAGGTGGATCACAGTTATTGGTCATATATGACGGGGCTGGGAGGAGGCGGCTTGACATTTTTGCAGCCCTGCAGAAACAAAGAAAAACGCCCAATTAAGAAAAAAATATGTGATATTTCGTAATTTAAAAAAAAAACCGATGAAACATCTAGATCGGGCGAAATACGATGACGGGTTTTATAAACTCGAAACCAATAACATTGCTGTCGAAAAAACGATTCTGAGGGAGAGAAGACCAGTTCATATTGTAATATCGCGTAGTCAAAACTCAAAACTCGTTAAAATACTAAATTTCATTTTAGAACGATAATAAAAGTTATTTGCGATTTTTTTTTGCAATTTTTCCTTGTTTTTCTCAATTTTTCGGAAAACTGGTGAGAAAAAATGACTTCCCCGAAGTAACGACGACAATTTCCTATCAAAAAATCATGTGTAATATAAATGTATGTATCGAAGCACTCCTTCTGGTCGAAATCGTGTACAGAGACATAAAAAAAAACCAAGCACACGTCATATCTTGATAAAACCAATGGACTCCTCGTTTCACTTGGAATCTAATTATTTGATTGTATTCCACGACAACTGCAGTACATTATAACTTTTCAGTACACGTTGAAGTAGAGAAACTAAAACTTCCCAGGGGGGAGGGGGGAAATTCCAGTTGGGGGCATTTAGCCTCCCTCAGATCCCGTCCCACCAATATCCGTGTTTGATAACGACGCAGGTGGTTTTAGTGCATATTATATTATTTGAGCGATGCATTATACTCAAACATTTCACGGTATACACGCGTTTTCGACGACGGCCGACGTACTCAACGTATAAAACGTAATAATAATAATATGTAAGCACAGTCGTAAACACGTGCGGCTAATACTAATAGTACCCGCGCGACCGTATTACACTCGCGTTAAGGTCTTGCGCCATTGCACCCATTGCACCGTAGCGTATACACGCGCGGGCTTCCCTAGAGTTCAATTAACACCAGCGCCGCGGAGTGTGCACACAATGTGATACATACGTACGAAGAAGAAGAACGTAATTAATGCTTTAACGTGAACATTTTGGGTGGTCCGAGACCATTCGGTATTCCGATTCGTGAAACCAGATATTGGACAAAGACGTTACGAACGTATGACGGTTTCTTGTGAATTTTACAATCCGTATACAACGTATGGTGGTGTATACATTAATAATACGACGATTCGTATAATAAACACATAATCCTGCGGGTCGCGGTGAAGAGCCGAAGTGAAAAAAAAAAAAAATGAAAAAGACAGAAGAAAAAAAGAACGCGCGCGCGACGACGTGACGATCGTATCGACGACGAATCCCGTGCGATTGGATGGTGAAACGCCCCGACCGGCACCTACGTGTAATGTGTACCGGAGTAGCATAGACAATTGGAGTGATTGCGGTGGTCTAATTAAGTGGTACACGCAGTTGTGCAGACGAAGTTTTTACAAGTTTCAAGTCGATCCGCCACGCGTCGGACTGCTCGA
This sequence comes from Periphyllus acericola, assembly GCA_949715065.1. NCBI lineage: Eukaryota > Metazoa > Arthropoda > Insecta > Hemiptera > Aphididae > Periphyllus > Periphyllus acericola. The sequence continues at coordinate 11,129,236 of OX454272.1, forward strand.
GTGCAATGTGCAAAAGAAGCAACACAGATTCGCACGTATAATGTAACATAATGGAAATTTCGGAACGGTATGCGCGAGCGAGCCGTTGCAACAGTCCGAGCACGTTGATACGATGACATTGCAGGTCGGTCATGATATGGTTTGTAATTTTGTAGTGAAAAGTTCGGTATGCGAGACGAGAGGAAGGAAAATCTGCAGCGACGAGTCTTCTAGGATTTCCGTTACTCGACTCACGACGACGGGCAAAACTAAAATCGTCAACGTGAAACTTTACAAGACTTTTTTCAAACGTCCGGCACATTTCTCGTGCACTGGTGTATTGAAGGAAATCCAATTGATTTCATATGCATTGCCATCAAATACTTAAATCTAATTATTCCTTTTGTCGTTTGAATAATAATTGTGTTGAAATCTCGGATTTTACCGACCGAAAGGTGTCGTGATCTTTTTGTCACCGAAAATGCGGACGCGTCGTTACAGTCACGAATTTGAAATGCACGCTTATAGAATACAACAATAATACCGATACTGCCGACAAAGGGTCGTAAAAAGAAAAATCTATGTACCCACTTTTACTAATGTGATCAAGCGACGAAGCCGAGGTAAACGTACACCCTATACCTAGTGGGTGGTCGCATTCCGAAAAGAAATATTTATTTAAGATTTTTTTCTTTTTTTCAGGCACTATAAACATGGGGAGAACAATTTTAACTTGTATAAAGACATAACATGCAAGTGAAAAACAAAAACGTATAGCGTTACTTCAAAGAAGTGTTTTCTAATTGATGTATGCTATATACTATATTCAGTTATAAAATCGATGTCTTAGTGGAAAAATAAAGTAAAAAAAGTTAATACGGTCCCGTTGAATGATCGTCGGCAAGATGGGAAGCGCCCGTACTCGAAAGACGATTGAAACGAAACGCCCGGCGGTCAGCCTTAAATAAAAACCCCCGGGACGAAGACCATGTATTATACTTGCCGTTAAATCGAGGCCTTTGCCGCACGCAATAAAACGTCGTCGACACCACGGCGGTTCGTCACTGACCATTTCTCATTAGAAATCCGCGAAAGAGCCACCTTCGGCGGCCGCGGGCGCGTATTATAGTACGTGTTGCGCGCGTACAATATTGCGTACGCGCAAACGCACATGCGAACGGTTCTTAATCATGCCGCGGCAATCGTGAGAACCGGTAGAGTTGGCGCGTTGGCATCGAACGTGTTCGTATATGGATGGTATGTATTTGCGTACACATTTTCTCGGCGACGACCCGTGCGAACGATCGCACGCGTGCCGTGAAAGCCGCGGTGGAAACGAACGGCGTGTACGTCGAACGGGAGGGCGTGGAGGGGGAAGGGGTGGTGCGTGTGCGCGTGCGTGTACGGCTAGAAGGCCAGTGGGCAGGGGGTTGGTGATCGAGCGAAATGAGAAGAAGAAAAGCAAAAAAAAAAACGTAAAAGTAAAAACGTATTATCGTAAGAACACAACTACTACCACACGATGAGATAGTCGCAGAAAAAATAGCAGCAGCAGCAGCAGCAGCCGGCGGATCGTGAGAAACTCGCGGCGTCTAATGGAGACTACGTGTGGCGACCGTTTTACTGGAGAGTGGAAAAAAATAAATAAAAAAAAAATAGAAAAAAAGGCGCATACAAAGTGTACGCCACGACGCGGCGGCACCTCTCTCGTCATGCCTCGTCCCTCGGCTGCAACAATCACGGACCAGTTTTAACGGACCTAACTGCGCCGTGCGTTTCGATAGTAAATAATAATAATAATAGCAAATAGTAAACACCAGTGGTTCTCAACGCGGGCGATATCGCACCCCGTCGGGTGGTGGAGGGCTGCTCAAGGGTGGTTCTTTTCGGATGGTAGGGGGCGGTGTTAATCGCTAAAAACTGTAAATGCATAATACCATGCTGAACAACTATGGCTTATCCGTCGTTGTTGGTCCTCGATGGGTCATAAATCCCTTTGTAAACGTTTAAACATTACATTTATAGATTCAAGAAGAATTGGCAGAACTTTTAAATGATGCGACTAATCTGATGAGACGTCAAAAGCCATCTATAAGAATGGTGAGCCCCACATCGAATTATACATTTATTTTGTATTTTTTATTCGATCGTAAACTTTTCAAGTAGGCACCTGTATGCCATTTTTATTGTTAAGCGGGCGTTGAAAAATATTTCGCTCCTTGGGTGGGGGGGGGGAGGACAGCTTTATAAATCCGTCTAGAATAATTATAAGCGACTGTATGGACGCCAAAAATATAAACACACAAGCGAATCGATAGTTTAAAAATCAAATGTTTCAATAGAAAACTCAACACTGAAATGGGAGTTTTTGTGATTTATTTCATGCCTTCAACGTGTTCAAAGAGGGGGCGTGATTTATATTATAATAATTTAGAAATAGTCCCTATGAAAAATTGAAAAATAAGCACGTTGATCTAGATAAAATTGCCTAAAATTATAAGCCACTAGAAATCATATATTATTTGAAAGGTAACACACATTTCAATAGTATTTGTTTTTATTGAAACATTACATTTTTAAATAATCGATTTACGTGTTTATTTATATCTTTTGGCGTGCAAACGGCATCGCATCCAAACGGCCGCGTCCATTTGTCCCATTTCGTTTTAAAAAAGCTGAGAACCACTGGTACACGCGCACGCACTATAATATATACCTACTCGTATCATACGTTTACAGGTAGTTCGCGTGTGTGTGCGCGCGTGTAGCATATTGTATGTATTACATTTACGCACACAAACATAAAATAATAATATATACATATACGTATATAATATTGTAATGGTCGCGACCTATTATGTAGGACGCGTCGGTTCGTAGTGTACCGCAGCAGCAGCAGCAGCAAGTTGTGCGAGATGACGGTTTTATCGCGATGGACCAGTTGTCACGCGTGGACGACCCCGCGTGGAGGTCCGCGATAACGCACGTGATATCGCCATAAAATATTAATATTATGTTTTATACGCGCGTACGGTCTCGTACCGAACAATGTAATGCGGTATAAACAGCGGTGCTCAAACTCGTTTGTTCATTATGAGATGCTAACAATTATTACAAGCCCCCTCCCCTCCGCCGAACCTGCGAGAACGCCAATCTTAAACCACAATTCTAACATCCCCTAATAAGCTATATTAAGCTCAACACTACAAATCGAATGCTCACTATCGACGTATTCATCAGACCACTGCAGATAAGATACGCGTACCGGGGTGTATGCACTGTCGCATCTCAAACAAAAATAAAAATAAAACTACAGACTCTACAGAATACATTTCTCAGAGTAGGCCTAGATAGTAGCTTAAGCAGCTCCATAACGACACCGGAATACCGCACCAGCTGGACATGTGGTTACCAAGATCGGTTAAAAGAATTCCGCTCAAATATGAATGCAATTGAAGGAGCACTGCAAGATCGGCAGAAAAAAACCACGAGAAAATGAAACCACGCCGTCCACTAGATGTCTTCTTATCTACACAGACATCATCATTATCATCACCTGAGTTCAAATTCCCGTAACCACTCAATCAACAAGTACATCCCCGAATATCATGTCTTTATTGTTCTCTGAGTGTTAATTCATTTTTTTTTTTTTTTTTTATAGTTTATTAAGGCTTCAACTACACAGGTTTTTAGCCTACTTTAATTAAAGTTTATACAAGAAAAAGAAAGAATGAAAAATATATATATGTATACATTAAATTTTACAATAAATTTTACTACATTATTATAGTTACTATTTACAATGGGTGTTTAGTGTTTATATTATGGAAAAATGTACTGATTGCAGCTGTGTTTTCATCTTTGAAGGCTTGATAGAGTGATTTTGGAGTACCATGCGTGCTTTGGGGCAGATGATTGCGATATGTTCGATTGATAGAGTTACGTTGCAAGTATCACATATGGGTGCTGGTTCTTTTTTGATGAGATGTACATGGGTTAAGTAAGAGTGGCCTATTTTGGCTCGAGTGACTGTTACTTCGTCTTTTCTTTTTGTGCCGGGAGGGTAGTTTAGTTTCTTGACGAGTAGTTTTGTATTTCTCAGTTTGTTGGTGAGGGGAATATTTCTCTGAGTGTTAATTCATTTTATTTTAACAAATGTAATAAACTATAGAATTTAAAATAACCCCTAACTTGTAATATTTAACAACATTATAAAAACAAAAAAAAACTGTTGATACAAGTAATTTAATAGATGAAAAAAACCACAACTCATAAAAAAAGGTTATATCAATTATTTACTTTTTATCATTACATTTCTTTATGACTTGCGTGTGACGCACACACATACAATATATTGATGATATTGTTTTTCGGCATGGGCTTATCACCGGGGGTCTTTCTAAAATGTTGTCCGAAACGTCACGCCGGATGTCACACCAGTCGTCAACCGAATCGTAGGTGAAACGGTTTGTTTTACTCGTTTGCGTTGTGTACAAGACATATTCATGTACCGATGTATCCGTGTACAACGTTAATACTCTTTTCCATCCATCAAGTACCTACTTTAAGTACTTGTAGCACTTTTTCTATAATACTCAATGCGATATTTACTCATATATTTTATTTTTTAATTTTATTTATTTAATTTTATTAATTATTGTTACGTATAGATTGGTTCAAGTAAACTGTTTATACATTCAATTATTTGTTATTATTTAAGGGTAAACAATTATTTTTTTAATTCTACGTTGTTTTTAATTTCAATAACAATGTTTGAATTCGATTTAACACAGACGTGTCCGTGGAGTCCCCAGATTAAACTCGTCGAGCCCTTGCGGTCCGCGCAGCGCACGGTTCGAGAACCGTTGTGGTATAATATTATTTTAACAACATCGAGCCGCGTTCGCCTCTGTGACGTAGTCGTGCGCTGCCGTTCCGGCGATCCGATCGTTCTAGCGCGGGAAGACCGTCGTCGTTCTATCCACTCGGCGGGTACAGAAGACGTTGAAATAATATAATGTATAATATATTACATACGTCCATGTGGGGTACTTGCCCGCGTACGTGAAACAGTAAATTCCGCCCGAGACGCGGAACAACCACACGGCGAATATTTATTTACTTCTGATCAGGTCAAGTCCAAATCACAAGCACATAACGTAATAAACATATAAAGTTGGTGATATATAAAGAAGCAACTTTTTTTTTGTTTGACATTTATAATATGTTTTTGGGCTGGATACAACTTCTTTTTTTCTAGGCCGATTTTCGTAACGCTTTCATCGCCATGGTCATTTATTAACATTTTATTACTTTACTATTATTGCTAACTTATATTGCTCAGTTACCCCTCAAAAAAATATTCATATTCACGTAGATATTCTTTGTAGAAGAAAATTGTCGAGTAGCGTGCTACGTTTTTACATAGTTTTTTGTTTCTGTTGCGATTAATAACAACATAAGTCCAATTGGTAAATAATAAATAGTAACGATACGATAACAGGAAAACAGATTTATGAAAACTCACAGGGAGGAGGGGGTGGTACTTCTGAAAATCTAAGAATTATCTGAGAAACTAAGTTACTATATAAATATGTTATTTTAACAGTTATTAAGTATGTCAAGAGAATACTGTGTATTATGACTATTTCAAACGACGTTCGGTTTTCGACACGATAGGTTTGTGATTGGACCAAAAAAAAAACCGTAGGAAATATTGTGCCCACCCGTGACCATACACGATGCAGGTCTCCGTATTGCGCTGCAGGGTCCCGTCTTCCGTGTTTATTTTTTACCAACTACAGGTTTCCACGTACTTTTAGTCGGTAATGTAATATAATAAAGAAGCAACTTGCTTTTTAACATATTAAATATATTTTTGGGCTGGAAAGAAATTTTTTTTTTCTAGGGCAATTTTCGTAACGCGTTCATCGCCAAGGTTTAAATTATATAATGTAGTGGTCACCTTATTATCCCACAAAAAAATGTTAGCGACTCATAGTAATATTCCGAGGAAAAATATCGAGTAGCTCGCTACGTTTTCGCATAGTGTTTTGTTTCTGTCACGATGAAGATCAATATAAGAGCTCAATTGATAAACAGTATAACAATAATAACAGGATTCAAGGTGCTTCGCGTCGGGATAGAAAATAAGTATAGCTGTATAAATAATATGTTATTCGAACAATTATTAAGTAGGTATGTCTAGAGAAAGAAAAATCATCAAAACAATTTTACATTATCGGTTTTCGACACAATATAGGTCTGTGATGAGACCGGAAAAGATATCATAGTGAACCCACCCGTGATCATCTTGCACGATGCAGGTCTCCGTATTACCCTGCAGGGTCCGTCTCGCGTGTTTTTTTTTTTTATTACAAACGGCGTCAGTTTTTTCTAAACCTGCACTTAGGGAATCGGTTGGAACCTCTACGCATAATACAAACGGGAACGACGTTTACACAACTCACCGCTATACTGTATTTCATGTACACGTGACTTTTCGTTTGTCCGATATAGTAAACGCATCGACTTCGTTTCAGACTTTCGCTCTCACGGCGCGACCACGTGCGGAAAAATTTTAATTTCGTTTCGCACATTTCTAAAAACCACCGTTTTCTCGCAAACGACCCGAATACACGAATTCGATAAGCGCAGAACGAGACGGCGCAACACGGAAGTGAATATTAGTCTAATAAATCTCTGTACGCGCAAACGTAATACAATACGATCCGCTTTGCCCACGAAACGCGCGTACAGTCCATACGCTACTGTTTACATATCGATAGCGCTGTACATTCAAACGATACAGGTACCACGTGGTACACGGAGGGACACATTATTATTGTTCGTGTTCAGTTCACGTTACGCGTATCCGAACTCCAATCGAAATATTGTTTTTCTGTTTTTTTTTTTCTTTAAACTAAAAGTAAACATGTATTACGCTACCGTTGCACGCCGATAACTTATACCGATCTACAATGGTATTTCATCTCTCAGACGATTTGGCGTGGATCTTATTGTTGATTCTCGTCGTTTGTGCACAAGTTGAGTGTAAACATTGTCTTCCGAGTCTAAAATAGGCATTTCAGGTTTTTTTTTTCTTTATATAACGACGGTCGTAAAATAATAACCATGTACACTACGTAATAATTCCTAATTTGATGTAACAATAAAAAACATTAATCTTTCACTCAAAGTTCAATAAGAAAAAACATTTGTCATTTTCTGTATGGAATAATAAATATCGCATCTTAAAGCTACCGCAACATGGACCTTAAGGTTTAATTTTATTACCAAATATAGTATATAAAGTTTATAAAAAACACTCACAGATTAATATATCCATGCGAGTTTATGCTTCAATATAGATGTATAAAAAAAATCCTTAACCGATCAAAATCGTATTACTTATAATTTCAAGTAATTATATAGATTATTTGTAAATAGTGAAATGCAATTTAGATTTGAACAGAGATTGGTGACTAACCCTCGGCTAAAATGCAAATTAACGAATTCGCGTGTTTAGCGTTCTATGTAAATTGAGTATGTAAATTATCTGATTATTCTTAAATTTATTACACGACGGTATAATTTTCCGCTCTATTTCATTTAAATTAGCATGCGTCGATAATGATTAATGAATAATGGTTTTGCATAAAAACCCGAGGCAACGGTAAACCGAAATCGCGGATTTAAAACGTGAAGTTACGTTATTGAAGAATGGGATGTTGAGTACAACATTTTATAATAAAAATACAATTTATTGAAACGTATACATGAACAGTACGAACAAATTTAAAAATTTAAGAAAAACAATGTGCGTCAAATTACTTTTTAGACCGTCCGAGTTTTATTTTTAACCGTTATTATTTTATAATTATGATTTCATACGGTCGGCCACTTAGTTTCAACTATCGATGATAATATAACGATGGAAAAAAAAGAACGGGAAGTTTCTTTCGACCGTACGGTTCATATACACATACATAATATTAAAATCACGGAGTTTTTTATTTAAGATCCGAGCTTCTACACAGAGATATTATCTTGTAAATGTTTATGTATATATATAAGCGCGTACATGTCTTTAAAATTGTTTAGACAAGTGCGTATTATATCGTCTTATTTCTGTATAATACGCTATTGTCTTGTTCGTGATCACAAATTATTTTTATGTTACAGCGATTAAAAATAAAAATCTGTTACAACACACATATATGATTCGTGGTTTCAAAACGCACACGGGATATGCTTTTAACCAATTAACAGAATCGATCTTGATCAAAAACTACCCGGTATTTTGACGTATTCATCTCGTACGTATCCATTGGTCGGTGTAACAACAAAATACGCTTTATAATAAAAATAATAATTGTTCTAACCTCATATTGTACGAGGTCGGTTTTAATTGCCGGAGATTTGCTTTTCTGCTACCTGCAGCAGAAGCGACTGTACAATATATACGAGAATACAACATATTATTATTATCATTGACGGTGCGCCGCCGCATTTCACGTGTTATCGAAAGCGAATACCGGGCACACATGTAACATTGGATAAAATATTATAGGTACTCCGCGCGAGTGCGGAGAGAGAAACGCTCCACGGGTACGGTTAAAAGGTATATAATTAACGATCGATTGTTTTAGAACGCGTTACGCCCAGACCAGAAGTATATGCAGTACAAGTGCCACGAAAATAGTGATATCACTATAAAATCCGTCCGCTACGCCGCGGCTATACGCGCGCTGTTGCAGTCCATCGCAGGCGTTAAAGTTTCCGAGCTCAAAAATACCTAGATTTAATAATACCGTATGTACCACGTACCTATAATAATAAATGTATATTATGTAAATTTTATATACATAATATGTTGTAATGGTATCGCGATCCATGGTAAACAACATATTAGGCACGTACATTACATACAATATAGCCCACACTGGAACCGAGCGTACGGCTTGAACACGTCATCACCGCGGTAGTCGGTCGCGACGGTTAAAACAAGTCATCAGCGGAGAAATGTCAAACGGATGCACCTTTATGTAAATTCCTATTGAAAAATAAATAGAAAAAAAAAAACAAAACTAGGCCCAAAAATATATCGATGACAGTTCGGTGCTTGTATGCTTTCCAACTCCCCCGCGTGCCCGGACACGTTGTAGTGTTTGAACGACGCATACTGCACCGACTGTGTAATATTACTTAGTGACCCGCGGTCTCTCTCGTCTACACACATACATACAGGATGTCCCACCGGGATTCACACACGGCCATATGTCCATCTCGAGATAATCAAACTTTTGTTTTTTATTATGAGCATCCCTGAGCAAAGGCAAATTTTTTGACTATGGTTTGAAAGTGCATACTATTAGAAAAGACAAAAAATGAACTTCTCATTTGATAAATTTTATAAATTTCGAAGATATCCATTGTATAGGACTTCTTTTTTTGAACAATTTGACGGTTCAACTTTTAATTATCATTAATTTTTTGATTTTTATTAATTTTTTAGTGTACAAGAAAATAGAGTACTGTTTACGTGATTTTAAATAATAATAGCATTGTGATTAAACCTCATCGGAAAAATCATGAATTCAATGATAAAAACTGAAAGCTGAACCGTCGAAAACTTCGAATTTCACGAAAATCATAAAATAATAAGTTAATTTTTCAGCTTCTTTTAGTATACAATTATGATTAACAAACCATTGTCAACGAAATTGCCTTTTCCAGGGATGCCCATAAATAAACAGAACTCGTTTATCTCTAATAGCACGGGAGTTGTCGCCGTGTGTAAATCCCGATGGGACACCCTGTGTACCGTGATACGTATGGCACAGACATAAAAAAAACGAATCAATTACAGCACGGCATAAACAGTGTTGATAGAAATCTTGTGCGCTTTTTTATTATTTTCTCAGATATGTTTTTTTTCCACGCACGTCCCCGCAGAATACGCCGCGCATTCACACGGGATTCGATCTCGACTGTTGTACGCTATACATACATACGAAAAACGGACGACAAGGTGAAGATAAATTGCGGCTCAGAGGCGTTTATTACGACGACGGTGTACAGACTTTATTACGTTACACGCAGGTACGGGTAGGTGCTTTGGAATAATTTAAGACTCGGCGGGAAAATCTCCTCGGAATCGTTTTCGTTTTAAGTGGACCGCGCGCGGCGCCGAAAATTATTGCTTTGCCGCAGGTGCAACTGCAGATAAGTGTGTAACAATAGGGAAACGTGGGTGGTGGGTTGGTCATTAAAATGTGCACTCGTGTGGGAGGTAGTTCGACTGCGATTTCTTCTTCGCCAGTATTCTTTTCGGGTACACTTCATGCGCACAAACATAATGTAGCTTCGTATGTACGCGAACACGTAATGCGTATAGTACTCGCACGCGTATAATATGATCGTATACGTGCACCGTGGCGCCACTACCCGCTGAGTACGATGATTATTACGTGCGCCGGCATTTTCAGGGAAACGTATAAATAAGTACCTGAGAAATTTACATAATTTTCGTCTTCTTCCTCCGCACCCGAGGCGAACGTTTATTTATCGTACGCGCCGGTGTCTAATTATCGTCGTTATCCTCTCCCTTAATAAATACACCACGCGTCCAAGATAATAAGAACCGGTCAGGCCTATTCACAGACGCTGTGCGCATAGTTGTATATACGTATATTTATAAGAAAAATACCCTCGGATATAAACAATTGATTTACGATCGGGTGGTGGCGGAGCGAGAATACCCACAGCAAGGCTCCGACAATGCGGTCGCCCCCTCCCGATGCGCATAGGTTCTCGACGAGAACAATAAACGCGCGTCTCTTGTTTTCCCCGCGTACTAACTCGCGCGCGCACCGGGAACTCACGATATTGGGCTGCTAAATGTTCGTCTTGAAATATATATATATACAATATTATAAGCATTTTAACACTACGATATCTACACTACGATATGTGTATCGGACGGTATAGCGTGTATTACGATAAATCATCGGGAGGACGGACGGCTGCTTGTCAAAAATCGGTTTCGTCCAACACCCGTGTAATTGTTAAAATCGAGTACACTCACGCGGTTTGTACCCTCGTACAGTATTTATATAATATATAATACGCACAAACTGTTCCGGGCTAATCGCCGCCGCCGCCGCCGCGATGACATTACTGATTATGGTTAATTTGTAATACGTCAGTGTACCGTCACCTCGCTCTTATACGTGTTATATTATATTTTTTTAATTACAGTACCATTCAAGTGAAAAACGCATCAATCTTCGTGCGCGCGCTCATAAAAATATATTACATGTTTATATATATATGGTCCGATAACGCAGACAAATGTAGAATGAGATGAGCTCTCTGTGTCTCTGTCTCTCCATCACTCGGTCTCACTCTCTATCGAGTGCGCAGTGAGTCGGGTTTTTAACTGTTGTAAAAGACACACCTCACGAGCGGGAGCGTCATAATTTATGCAGGACCGTGAGGATTAGTGCAGTGGTTGAGGTGGCGACTCGAGTACAACGCATTATTGTATATACACACTGACAGGTAGGACATCTTTTTTGGTTATTATTATTTTTTTCTATCGTTGTTATAATTTTTTTTTCTCTCCTTGGTGGACTAATTAGCAGCCCGCGCATTCACGGTGGAGAAATAAAGGCACCGTTTATACGGTCTGTGACAATCCCATTAGACGCAGGTACATATATATATAGCGAGGAATTCATTATAACGTCTGAGTGGCCGAGGGACCGTCCGGTTATTACAGTCATTACCTTACACGCGCATACCTTACACTTCACCACAGGGTAACAAATCATCAAATCCAATTCCATTTTGTGCACTTGTCTAGAGCCGGGCAATTTGTTTTGTTATAAAATCATCGCATTTAATGGCTACTTATTTCGTTGACGTGGTTTGAAAGAAAAAAAATCACTCGATAACGTTTTTTTCTCACCATTAAATGTATACTCGGAGAACCTTTTAAAATAACTCCGTATCGCTGATAAAATATAATAACGTCTCAATGATTTAATGAAGTCTCAAAATCACAGAGCTACATACTTAAAAATTCGGATTCTGATTCGCGAAACGACAATACTCATAACATAATCATATAGTCATACATAATACATACAATATACATATTACGTTTATTTCATAATTTAATCCATATATTTTGATGTTGGATATTTCATGAACAATATAATTTATCCTATTCTGGGTGCAGCAAAATTACGAAGATTAACAATAAAGTATAAATGTCATAGAAAGAAATATTTGTTAATTCTGTGTAAGATTTTGTACAAATGCCATGGAAAAAGTAGGATTATATTCCAAATTGATTCTAAAATAGTGAGAAAGTTTATATATTTTTTTTTAAGTAGCGTTAACAAACCATGGTAGTGTTTGTTGTAGTTCGTTTTTATACTTATCGTGGAACGAGTTGTGAGAAAATATTTTCTCCGTTCGTTAAAAATAATTTGATAACCATGCGACCATTTCGCTAGTATTTATCGTGAAGATACAACACATTACTGACGCCGGTGCAGCATGTTTCGTGTGTGAAACGGTATTCGTTAATACTATTTGAAAATACCTTTACGACACGACCAAAATGGAAAAAGAAAAAAAAAATGTGAAATATGAAATACGTAGCTACGCCGAAACGCGGTCGGTGGTCGTTCGCTAAGACTGCGGCGACTACTTCCGGTACGGTAAACGTATTTTACTAGTATTACAACAGAAAACCAAACCGCGTGAATATTTACCAGAACCGGTGAACCACGGTGTGAGTCCGTCCCATTCGGTGGAACGACAGTGCGGAGGGATGAGCGCGAACACGAACAGGCAGCAAAGTACTACGGTTGAATCCATGATGCATCATCCGACGCGATCACATGGTTGATTGAGAAAACTCGATTCGACGGGGGACCGTAGCGGACCGCGAAATGGCGTTTTTCAATTCCCCGACGAGCGGCCGAACATCGCAACAGACGCAGAAGCGACACGCACGCCAGCGGGTTGCGCACGCACCTCTCACGCGAAAAACCGTACGTAACGCGGAACGCCGACGCGCACAGGGCGCGAGCGATATTGCACTAAGACACGAGCAGACGCTAGCCCACGGACGCGAAGACTGGTCTCGTCTATGTGTGTCGGCACGCCGGGCAGTGCGCGCGTGTGCGCGTGCGCGCGCGCGCGAGATGCTGTGCGCGTGTACCACCGGGGGGATACTTTCGAAAAAAAACCGAACGCGCGCCCCGCTTGACGGACCCTTCGGATTCCGGTGCACCGTAAAGCCAACGCAATGCGATCGAACATTGCGAAACGGCCGCGTAATGTACGAGGTCTAAGGGGAGAAAATAGACGTTTGAAAAATTAAGAGGAAAAACGCGAGTAAAAGAAAAAAAAAAAAAGTACCAGTTTATAATAAACGATTGCCCGTATTGTTATTGTCATCGTTTATTTTAAGTTGCGGTCGTATAGAAATGATAAAAAAGTACAGCACTTACATGCATAGGTAATTAAAATACCTCACAGCTATGGGAAAAAAACAAAATTAAATATCTTTATTTATTTATATCTTACGTGGTAAGTCACAGATTTTAAAAAGTTTTCTACGTACAATGTTTGTCATACTGAGAACGTAATCGAAACAACTTTTCCCTCCGCATATTTTCATGATTTTTTTTTTTTTTTTGGTAAATTGGTAAAGAATAAAAATATTCATTTTATATTGAAGTATACATGATATGATGCCGAGAGTATTTAACGTGTTACGTACAACGACTACTGACTAGTTTCGACCGTTGCTAATCAACAGGTTATAAAAGCTTTTATATTGAATTACAGTTATTTGCAACTATAGTCGTTATACATAACACTTTAAATACTCTCGACATTATACGTATTTATATTTTTCAATATAATTTTTTTTTTTATTCTGTAAGTTTACTTAGATGTTTGCTTGTTTTCATTCGATTTTTCTATAGTTGCTTTATTGAACACCTGCTTTTTATTTCCCATCCCCGTGTAATACAAAATAATGTTATATTCGTAAACGCACACTATCAAGTAAATAATGATTATAATTATATATTTGCATCCCGTACATATTTTAACATGTTTATATATTAGGATTACCTGCAGTGTGTATAAAATATTGTTTGAGATATTTTCTGGTTTAAATATACGAGTATCTACTACGACGTCGTAAAAATAGAAGAGCTCGATTTGAATGCAAATAATAATATATATGTGTGTGTGATATGTACGCAATGTCGTCGAGATCCGAACATTGATTTTATCAACAATATCAAAACTTATTTGCATATACGATGTACCGTACACGTTGACGACTAATATTGTTTACTCGCAGTGTATACACGCGTTAAGACCGTCTCCCTATCTTTATAGTTAAAAGTCAATGCGATTCCACGTATAAATCGATTTTATGTAAATCTATACGCGTTATAATGTGATAATATTACACTGCACGGACGACCGTTTGGGTGAATTGATAATTTAAGCAATGAAACCAAAACGAGCACACGTAACACTTGGAACCGACTCGAGCACCGCTTGTCGTTAAATTATCGAAAATCTCTGGATTATTCAAACGTGCACTAACAATACGGACCACATTATGCGATCGACGTGGTTAGTGATGACGAAGTGATGGAAAGCGGAATGAATATAATAAGGTAATGTTTTCCACGGTACGCGGTAAAACAATGGAGTACAATATCCGTTCGGTTGATAGTTATTGATTTCGCGTACCGCGTTCGTTTGACGGAAATCCGAACGATTAAAAAATGTTCAAGGTGGAACGCGCCGTCGTATCAAAAGCCCATGGGGGATAAAATACTCAATTTACTCCCACGTTGCGCACGCTGTGGCGATCAGTAGGTACCTACCGGTATTAACATGTGCACTCGTCCGTGCCTACCTACATCGGAGTAACTGTCAAAATATTTAATTGATGTTCAACACCAGAAGTTATAGTGTTTAATACTAAACGGCGTATAAATTGAAAACCATAATATTATTGAATGTACGTTTGCGTACTCGTATCACATATGCGCTCTAATGATTTATTTAAACACTTCAATGGGATACGCGCATATAAATAGCTAAACATTAGTTACGTCGATAACTTTGCGTGAAACGTTCAAATATAAATACGATGGTTCCTAATTTTTACCTCGATATGTCATAACTCATAAGTATCATTTTTCCGTAAATGTTGATGTGCCGAGATCTAAGAATTAGGGAAAATTGATAAATATTTTGCGTAAAAATATGGTGCTACTTAGTAAAATCTGACGTCGACCGTCGATATATTGAATTTTTCGTGATCTCGAACTACACCGAAATCTCCTTGAAACTACCATTTCACTGGATAGCGTTTTCCTGTCGATAACTCGACGTAAAGTTAATCGTTTTTCGTCATCTCGAGTACCAAAATTTGTCGCAAATAAAATTTGTATTACAGTCCTTACAAAAGTTCAGCGGAACACTCAATATAGTGACTGTGCGGAGTCCATACTGCGTACAATGATAAATGGATAAGATGAATAAGCGAAAATTAAACGTCCTTACAATTTCAGGTGGTTTTAAAGACATAATCACCTAAATTGGATAACTCATATACTTATGCAGATGACAAATGGGATTTGGTCGCGTTTCACATTAATTTGTAGGATATTTTCAGAAACCATAAACAACAAATTCTAAAGACATTTTTTTTTAAAACAGACTGTACGTTTTCACTAAATATTATAGTTCATAGGTACGTACAATAATAAATGTACTCGTATTTCGAGTATTCAAAGTATGTATTTTAAATTTATTATTCAACTGTTTTTTCAAATTTCCAACAAAACTCGATATATCGAATTCCTCTACGTGACGAGAGTTTACCGTGTTACGGATCGAACGTGGTGATAAATAATAATATCATGATGGCCACTGCTGGAGGTAAACCTTTTCGCAAGTCATCCGATGAAATTGCCGTTCGCGATGTCGTACAAAACAACGCCACCCGGGTGCACCGACTGCGGACCGATAAGAATAACACCGACTCGCGAGTCCGAACCAAACGGCATTATAACATAATGTGTATAGTTGTGTTGCACTGCGTATACTAATTTACATTTCGGAAAAATAAACCGCATCGCGTATATATAAGGTACATGCGGCGGCCGTCACTAATTAAAACCCGCCGTACAATGGCGTATCCCGGCGGACGAATGCTCGAGAAAGCATCCGCGTACGCTATTCTTTCTTTTTCAATACCGAAACGCTTATCGACAGCACTTCTCTGACAAGCCGTTTCTCCAAATACGGAACGAACAGCACCGAGCCCCGGAGTCCGCACCGAAGGGCACAATGCGTTTGAAAATAAATCTTTAGACATTCAATTATACGCGTAACGCTCGTTATTATAGATGTATACGTGATACCCCGTGCGTTGCGTTTCAGTAGCATTTTTACGTTTTGGAAACAAAATGAAAAAAAATAAATAAATAAACGAAATAAAAATGTTGCACGAGGTACGCATTTCAATCCCGGCCGAAAGCATAAAAACCCGTTTCGCACAACACACATTCGCTGCAGGATACGCGCCCGAAAGAAAGTATACCGATGACGCGGTCGAAGCGGGCGCGACGAAATTCTTAATCGCGGTACGTATATTAATTATTTTGTACGTCGCGAACGATATTCGGTGAACACCGTTTCGGCGTACATGCTGCAGCGTTAGACTCGGAACGATAGCGTTGCAAGTGCAACCATCTGCACCGTGTTTCCCTGGTCCTCTTGTTATCCCGCCCGGTCACTTCGTCTAGAACACGGGTCCTCACTAGGATTTCTGAGAGAGCCAAATAGTTGATATCAAATTTTCCTCAGGGCCGCAAGTACAAATTGTACAGTTTAGTCAGGGCCTCAACCTAAACGGTATAGGTTAATTGCAAAATATATTTTTCTTATTGTTATAATACAGTATGAAGTAGCGTTAAATAACTTACAAACAATATGATTATAACATAAGTTTATTACATCAGAAATATTAACTTTTTTGCATATAAAAAAGTAGGGAAATGTCTTTTACTTCATTTCATGAATAGGCCTACTTGAATTTATTAATTCGTTGAAGTTGAAGTGCGAAATCTTTCACAACTCTCTAATATGGCATCTATGTTAGCATTTTTTTTCAAAAATATATTTGTTTCGATAACTTTAAAATGTATGTTTATCTATCCGCGACAATCAGTCTGAGAGCCGCTAAAAATCGTTCCGAGGGCCGCGTAGTGAGGATCGCTGGTCTAGGACGATTAGCTCGATGTTCGCGGCAGACTCGCGCGGATTCCGGTTGATTTACGACGACCGCGCGACGTCGAGCAGTAATTAAAAACGACGATAATATTATTTGTACGGTACATCGCATCGGAGGTACGTACATTCCTACGGACCGCAACAGCACTTCGCCCCTTTTGTCCCTTGCCCGCGAACAACGACCTGACGCGCGTTACGATAAAACGACTCCGATCGCGTACCTACGAAACCGTTCGTTGAATAATTACGTGCGTTCGACATTGTAACAGTATAAGTTATCGGTAAATGGTGTACACAGCGCGGCGGGGTTAGCGGAGACAATTATCCGATTGTTCGAAACGAACGAGAACGAGTTGTGTACACGTTTCAAAGTTAGAACCTTTTCACTTTTGAACTTTAAAAAACCCCCAAACACGCGTTTACCACTGCCCCTCCGGCCCGGTAGTCTGCGTGCGTACATTAAAAATGTCATATGCGTACTTTCACATTTACATTTTCGTTCAAGTCTAGTACGCACATGTGTGTGCAAAACATTACCTGTACACGAATGCGGTAATAAAAGCGCTAAATATAGACCTGTAGGTAAACGTCGTGATAACCTACGGGGTCCCTAAATGTGCAATCGATACGTTTTTTTTTTTTTATGAAAAATTAAAAAATAGTATCATGTAAGAATGCAGATAGTAAGCGGACACCGCGCGTCATGCCAATGTATGATTACTATAAATTATTCTTAAAACGGGCGGTTTACTTCCGTACATTACAACACACACACACATACACAAATATATATATGTACAAAACGATTCGCCTGGGGTTTTGAATCACGCTCGATAGTTTTACACACCATACAGGGTGTCCTACCAGGATTCACACAGAGCGATATCTCCCGCGTAAATAGATATGTTCAAAGTCTGTTTTCTTTTTTGTGAGAAACCCCGGGCAAAGGCAATTTTGTTGACAACAGCTAGTTTGGTCAATATAAGTGTATTATTAAAGAAGTTAAATATTAACTTTTTAATCTATAATTTTCATGAACTTCGAAGATTGCCATATTGACGGGCTAATTTTTCTGAAAATGTTGACGGCTCAACTCACAATTTTCGTAAATTTCTTGATTTTTAATAATTTCTCTAGTTTACAAGAAAGTAGTGCACTATTTACACAGTTTTAAATAATAATAACATTATCAGCACTCCTTATCGGAAAAATGACGAGGAGATAATAATCTACATTATTTCTTCGTAGACTAAAAAAGTTATTAAAAATAATGAATGCATTGAAAACTGTAAGTTTAACCGTTAGCATTTTCAGAAGAATAAGTCCTATAAAAGGGCTATCTTCGTTTTCACACAAACTATAAAATAGAAAGTTTATTTTAAACTTCTTTAATAATACACTTATTTTTACCAAACTATTGTCAGCAAAACTTCCTTTGCCCTGATTTGGCATGCACAGAAAAGAACAGAATTTGATCGTTTCTATTAACATGGGAGATATCGCCGTGTGTAAATCCCGGTGGGACACCCTGTACATTACATATATGAAATAGCTTAGAGGTGTATAGAGGGGTAAGCGAAGAAGAAATATAAGTAGATATCTACTTGACTTTTTCCAGTATTTTTGGAATTATTCCAAATACCGTGTATGTAAAAGCAGTTAGTACAATATTATATATTATCGATAAATCATTTGTTACGTGTTTTAACCGAGTTGCAGAAAACATGAATATCATTTATATCGTAAATGGGTATATATTATACTTGAGCTATGCGCGTGTAACATCTACTATAATAGTGCAAGATAACCGACATTACAAATGCCATCATAGCACAAGAAATACCGATGTGCGGCGCGTGTAACGTATTATGTACAGTCGTGTTCGCAATAACATTATGTTGATAAGGCGTACGGGATTCGATTGAATATTTTTAACCGGCGATCACATTATATTATTATTGCGATGCCGGGGACGCCTTATACGGAGTTATTGGAATCGCATCGTTTACAGTTTATGTAGATCAAGAAACATGTAGTAGGTCTCGTGACAAATATGACGAGCATATTCCGTGTAGAAAATCAACAGTTAACCGTAAGATACCGATGTGCTACGACTTTCCTGTATCTATCACCGGAGAGATGGAAAAAACAGTTTGGCTTGTTATTTCCTGCGGATTTTCGAACACGATAAAAACGTGCACGCACAAGTGATACATTTCGAATTAATATGTTTGTCGGTGATCATGGAATAACTAACGAAAAAGATAAAACCGAATGAACGCGTTGAATCTCGATATGATCCAAAGTATCTTCTAAAGCGCACGCAGGCGACGCGCATTGATCATATTTTAGGTCGTAACGACGTGTTACGTCCAGCGAGCGGCGTGAACCGAATAAAATTCGATAAACCTGCTGCAGCCCGGTAACTCATTCGTGTCCGTATTCGAACGAGAAATTAATAACATTTCCCGAAAAGACGTAAGTCGAAATACGAAAATATTAGGTGTACGCTTAATACACGCTTATTACACGTTGTTTTTGTACTAGGTCTTGAAGAAACTTTAACGCCCGTACCGGGCAACAGAGTATCGTCCAGGACCTCGAAGAAGAAATTCCTGTCGAAGTTCCGACTTCTCTCCAATCAGGTCCTGTACGCGATGGCATGTCTCCGCGTACAGTCGCATGATAAATGCGTACATACCCACAAGTACACACGCACACACGACGTACACGACACTCATACGCTCACATGCACACACACACACACACACACATATGCGCGCGATCGTGGAGCTGCGTCGTCGTCGTTCCAAGAAACCATTGTGGCTGCACCATATTCGGCAACCAGTCTCTTTTAATTCCACCGTATCTGTTTTCGTACCGTTTTCATTTAGACCTGTTTGCTATTTTTTTTCTTCTTTTTACTATTTTTTCTCTCTCTCTTACGCTAAACTCCCTCTTCCCGACACTCCGCGCTGTCGTCGAGTAGCGTACACAACATAACGGGGTTACTGACAACGATGCCAGCGGTGGATACACGGCAATGGCGCTGGCGAACAGCATTGACCAAGGATATCAACCGTATTTTCACTATTTATAATCACGTGCAACCGTTATTGTAGTCCATCCTTTTATTATGACGTAAGGGCCAGTCACTGCTCGTCGTAAGAGCATTTTTTTTTTCAGTCCGAATAGTATAGTATGTATAGCCGACGAATGAAAATCTTTGAAAATATAAGTGCCTTTAGATGTTATTAGTGCGTCTTAATCAGTGGAAGAATACTAATCAAGTTTATCTCAGTCAATGCTGTGGAGGTGTTTGATAGTTAAACGAAAAAATACGAGTGAACCAATAATTCAACGGTCTAACCACACAGTCCAATAAACTTATCGTTTATCGCTAAATAAAAAAACGAGATACAAAGTAAATGTACAGGGTGTCCCATTGGGATTTACGCCGAGCGATATCTGCCGTGTTAATAGAGATAAATACCAATTGCATTGGCAATTTTATTCACAATAGTTTGGTTAACATACGTGTATTATTAAAGAGGATAAAAATTAACTTTTTATTTTATAATTCGAAGATAGCCATTTTGTAGAGATTCTTTTTTGAAAATGTCGACGGTTCAAATTAATGTTTCAATTTGAATTCATGATTTTAATAATTTTTTTAGTTAACAAGGAAATAATGTTAATTATATTATCACCTGGTCATTTTTCCGACAAGAAAATTCTGATAATTTTATTATTATTAATATTGTGTCAATGGCTCACAGCTTTCTTGTAAACAAGAAAAATTATTAAAAATCAAGAAATGAACCCATTCGTGGACACCAACGAAAACATTCCGCGGAATTTACGAGTTGCCGTTCTATAAAATTCGATTTGTTTGTACTCGTTTCCGTTTTAAACACATTCCATCTTAGTACCTACCATTATAAGTTGCACGTTATTGAAATATTTATAACTTCTTTATCGGAGTTAATCTATTTTATAATATAATCACGGTCGAATCGTTCTCGATAAGAATAGACCACGCTGCTGTTTATTTTGCTAGGGAATATTTTTCGTATTATTGTTTATTCTCGAGTCACTAAAATAAACACGTGATTTTTAGCATAACGATGAGACAATATAGAAAGAGCGGTAAGACTTTAATTGCAAGCGATAAAAACCAATAACACAATTAAATGTTGAACAATGTTAAATTAAAATTCCAGAGTGTTTTTTTTTTTTGTTTTCAAACGTATTATACAACTTCGTATTCTGGAAATATATAATTACGTTGAGAAGAATGTCAACGTAACTTTCGTCGTCTTTGTCAATCGCATACCTACGTGGTACTAATACAGTGCACGCATATACCATATATATAATATATATATATATATATACGAGTATTATACAACCACAAAACGAGATATGCAAAAAACAGCATTGAGGTATAGTTGTTTAGACGGAAACCACAAAATTAAGGGAACAATTAAATTTAAATATTATATAATTAATTTACGAATTTTTATCGTAAATATCTCAGCGGGGAATTTCAATTTTTTTAATTTCATACATGCCTACGACCGGTGACCTATAGCTTATTGTATTTTATATCGTCCCATATAAATATTATTATCCTCCGTATAATTTACAATTATTGAATATTGTTTTTAACCTTGTCATGTATGTGTATGTGTGTATGTATACGTAAGTGACACATGCATTAGTCACAAGAATGACTGGTATCCGTGTCTCGTAGGTTTTTTCCTTTTTTTTTTTTGGAACAGACACGACGAAAAGCAGTTCATCGGCGTAAAGCAGTTTATTATTCTTTGTGTGTACCGGCATGTAGACGAGAGACGGCAATCTTTGTCACGCCTTCGTCACACACGAATCCTAAGAGTATCTATCAACGTTGTTATTGTTTGGATTGCAATACATAAATTATACTGATTTGTGTCAGATATATTCAAATTTTGAACCGGTTACACGGTGCACGCCAATCTGTGAAGATGATCGCGACAATTTGTTGTTTTCAGTTCACTAAAACATAATTTTCGATCGTCGAAAAACACGCGGAAATGGATATCTACCGTCTAGGATTATAGGTAATCTACGACTCCGCGCATACGTGGAAACCAATCAACTGGGCGCCTTATTCAAATATTACTTACAAAGCAATGCCGATAGTCTGTCAAGTCCAGTAAACAAAATAAACAGAGATGGTATAATGATGGTATAACTACTATAACACGTAATACATAAAAGTGACTACAAATAAAACGATAACATTTTCGAACAACTGTAAGACGTACGTTAAAATGAGGAAAAACTCTAAGACTCCGATAACTAGCTCGAAAAGTAAAATAAAACAAAACAAATACGTTCCCGGTTAAGATACGTCAGCTGTTATGAAAAATACAATATTTGAAAGTATAAACAGTTATCGACATTGTATACAAACGATAAATCACACAAAGAGCGGACGATTGTATTAGAATATAATATGTGTCCGAACTCGTAACAGTGCTCACGTATAGAGATCATGATTATATTCGATGAGTCATCTACGGGGGTAACGGATGATGTCCTTGGACTTTAACTTTTTAGGCCACGAACATAAATATTTGAATTGTCTAACCGCCGAGCGTTTTACTTTACTGAGATTAAATTATAAGTATAAACAGTTTTCTGTACGATTAATGCTCATGCGCCGAAATCTTAACCGGCTCAACATTAAGCATTTTGTATTGGCCCGCCTACTTTTGGAAAATGATAAAGCTTTGGAGCTGTTTCGGAATAGAAAAGAATTATTATAATAAATTCGGAATAGAAAATGAACTGGTTCGATCACATGCGAACTAAAAACGTTAGTATGAACACGCGTGGGGTTCAACTGCAACACCGATCACAGACGACCGACCAACCATATTATTGTATAATCTCACGACGACCTTGACAGATCACGATAAACAATGGAGCTTCGAAGGACTGAAATTATTATTTAAAGCTAATAAAATTCTTACTCCGTAGGTATAATCGGTGCTCTGTTATGTCACAAATAAGCATACTACGTCCACACGAACACAATGCTTCGGTTCCGTATACTAGTACATATAGTATCACGCGCAATACAACAATTATTTATACATTCAAGAAGATACTTTAAGCACGTGCGTCAGGGGTCTAGTATAGGATATCAAAATATTGAAGATTCTATAGTCTAGAAAATAATAATATAATAATATCTAGACAGACGATTGTGGGAGTGAAAAAAAACATTTTTCCCGGTCAAGCCGTCAAGGCTACGATGGTGCGGCTTTTATAAACTCATTAAATGCCATTTAAAGGCGTGCCGGCACTTATAACAAACACATATCAAACCACAGTATAACTATACCTGCATTATATATCACAGAACAGTAAAATCTTTCTTTAAATAACAAAACTCTCATTTATAAATCAATGCTTAGGCCTATTTGGTCCTACGGAATCCTGATATATGGGGATATTTCAAACCCTCTCAAACCCGTACAATCCATAACTATCGGTCTAATAACTTCTGCTCCCCGGTAAGTTTCCAAAAACTCGTTTCGCAAAGACCTCAACAGTTGAAATCATCATCAAAAGTGCTCACTTCTCAACCCATTGATTACCATTCAAAGCAGTGATAACTTACCTGATAGTCCCCCCAGGCGTTTAAAAAGACGTTGGTGCTAACCTGTGGGTTCTGTGAATGCTGTAAATATTCTTTTTCTTTAGAAAAAAAGAAAACATTTGAACGATCTATTTTGGCGGCTTTTAAAGGCATAGGGGTTAAACTTGAGCCGAGCCCCGTCCCCCCCCCCCGCCCATCCGTGATCGCGATTGTACGTCCGACGAACGCGAAAACGTCGTCGAAGCGTGCCACACTGCGTGCCGAACAGGAACGAGACAATCGACGCGAGCGCTGGAGTCGTGTCTGCCAGCGCTCTCTGGCGGTCCTCGCGGCCACCACACGTCTCGACCAACGTCATTTCGCTTATAAAAAAAAATACGTGAACGCAATTACCTTTGCACTCGTGCGCGTTGGACGCGGTTGCTCGGCTCCACGGCGCGTCGTTGTAGAACGGCAAACACTCGTTGCAGTCCGGTCCCGCCGTGTTGTGCTCGCACCGACACACCCTCCTGGACGAGCCGTCGATGCCGGTACTCTTCACGCACTCGCTGGCGTGTCCGTTGCACTTGCATCTTGAAAGAGAGAAAGGAAGCAATCACGTCGTGTTCGCCACGCGTACTACCAGAGGCCCCAGGAAGACTTTCTAGCGCCCCTGGCGGACTCGGGGCGGAGCGCCTTTTTAGCAGTTAAAAAATGATATTTTCTTAGAATACGATTTTTACGGCCCTATGGTGTAGCGTCAATACTGTATACTTGTTGGTCGTTGTTAAGATTCTCCTGTGCTTAAAATCTGGCGAAATTGAATTGAAAAAAACAAAATCATACGCTTTTCAAATCAACGTTGAACAAATGCACAACCTGCGCCCCTGGCGTGGCCACAGTTCGCTACACCCTTGCTACGCCACGGTACGTTGAAATATCGATTGTTCAATCGTTGCACGTGTGGAAATCACAAAACAGTGAAATGTGCTACGTCGAAAATAGTGCGATTTACTCGAGTGCGTACGCAATGGCGTAGTAGGCAGTTTTATTACGAGAAGGATATCTGAAAACTTTGTCAGCTTCACCTGAGTAATTGTTTCTGTTGAAATTTCTTAGAGACAAATTGATTATACTCATGTCGTTTATCGTAAATTTATAGTATGATTATTTTATGTTTAGTTTATTATATTATAATATTACGAACACCGTTTTTATAAATTAGTTATTTTTACTAAGTTTCACACTACTACATTATTATAAATATTATAGGAGAGGGATGGCAAATCCATGGCACGCGTGCCCGAGGTGGCACGCGAAAAATTATAATATTTTTGGAAAAAAAAAATTAGTTATACTGAGAAATGAATTAGAAGAAATTCAGCGTGATAGGGCGATTGGCAAATTGATCGTAAACATAGGGAACAAGATTTTGAATGTGGGGAATGAAATTCCAAAAGATTATTTCACTTTAAAAATAGAAGCATTAGCTGTTTTGTCCATTTTTTCTTCAACATATTCATGCGAGCTACTATTTTCAGAAATGAATTTTATAAAATCTGATTTAAGAAACCGACTAACTGATGAATGCAGTGCAGCATGGACTTTATTAAAAGTTACTTATTATAAGCCAAATATCAACGAATTGGTATGAACTATTCAACAACGAAAAAAATTATTAATAAAGTAATAATATTATCATTTTATGTACCTAAACCAACCTTTTTTATACTAGTACATAATTATACAATCAAATTAATATAATTTTTTTTGTTGAATATAACAAAACATTTTTCATGGTACGCTCGAGCAAAAAAAAAAGGTAATTTTTGGCACGTAGTGTTCAAAAGGTTTGCCACCCCTGTTATAGGAACATTATGGTTTGGATTTAACTCTTCGGTAAACAATCTCTACCGTGTGCTTACCGATTGCCTATTCAAAACTCCTTGGTTATTTATAATTTGATATTTCTCTGTACACAATATTATTATTAATAATAACCATTTACTAATCTTAAATATTGCCTTATCTATTTATTTATTAACTTTAAACGTTTTTCCTAAACCGTTATAGTAAAATATTTGTAGAATATTGAATCTTGAAAACGTTTTAATGGATCTATTGCACATTATTTACCTTGCTCCGACCGCAAAATCAGCAATCGCGTAGAAATATGACTTCAATACTTGAGGATCACCAAACACTTCATCACCAAATGTATTTAGACGATCTAACGTGATGAGGACATCAGTCGCGGTTACCCAATCCTAGGAGTGAAAAAAATATCATAATAATTGAATGAGGCTAAAACTTCGAAAAATAAAAACATTTAAATACACGTTTCGGGAAAAAGCGTTATTACAGTTTTTCTTTTTTTCAAGATGTCAAATTAAAATATATCAGTCTCAGTGACCCAGGAGTTAGTTTCGACACCTATTCCATGTATCTCATGCGGTTACAGGCGTAATTGACTTTATATCGTAATTTGTAACATTGCTTACTAGGTTAAAATGTCATAACTAAACATAACACGTAATTTACGATTGATGTACAATATTGTGAACACAATTAAGAGTTTTATTGCAATATTTACACCATTTATTGATAGTTATAGACTAATAACGCTTTCAATAACTATAAATAAAATAAACGCTTCTTCTTTCATAAAACACGCGTAGTACGCATAGCTATAGATGTTTTATCGAAAAAAATTATGAAAAAATGTAACCGTGTTACATTAACATTGCATTATGCTTGTTGTACCTGTACGCAATTAATTCGTATAATCGTATATTCGATTACAACACATATAATATAGGTATGCTATTCGATTTTTTATTTGAAATTTAAAACTGTTTGTTCATGGACAATGTGATTAATGAACATTATTGCGTCGAAAATTATTATTATTATAATCTTACCCAAAATTCCGATTTCGAATCATAATATTTCGCCGACGGTCTACCTTCTAACGTTGAAAACGGCACGCTTCCTCCTGTCAACGGTGATATATCTGAAAACTCGGAAGTACAGAACGCCCTAGTCTCTTGTTCGCCGATGCGGATGTAATTCAAGTCGGGCAATCCGTAGGTGTCTCTACAACTCCCACTAAAAAACAAACAAAACGATTGATTATTTAGGTACAGCATAATATTATAATACTATACATTTTAACGGTCGAAACAAACGAGCTGTAGTGGGAAAAAAAACCATTTGCTCCTTTTGACCGTTTATATTATAATACATGTATTTTAGCTGCGGAAAGATAATTGCGAATAATCCAATACCAAAACATGTATTCGACATACACACAGTTAAAAATATGTTCAATTTTTCCGATGAAAAATTCTAAACTGGTTTTTTCTTTGTGAGTTAAGCTTGTATTTAATATAAAATGCAATTAATATGATAACTGACAAATGTTTTAAACCTAGTGCAAAACAATTACAGTTCCAATATTATAAAAGCGGACGAAACTCCAAGGTCGGGTTTGATACAGGGATGGGATATTTAAGCTTGAAACCAATGAAACATTGCTCTCCAGATAATGGTTATGAATGAAATAGGTCGGGTGGATTAACTAATATTTCTAAAGATAGTCGATTTAATAGTAGAACCTCATTTCTTTATAAGGTTCTGAAAATTATGAAATGTCTATTAAAATAATAATATTAGTACATATAGTAAATGTTTCGAGGCTCTACGATTAATATTTATAGAATAACAACCATATCACTAATATCGTGTAATCAAAACTCGTTGAAATACCCATAGTCGTCTCAAATATATTCACAATTTTCTTAGCATTACCTTGACCCACGCACATACACATACACTCACACATTATGATTCCTCAATGCACTCAGAATAAAGAATTAACTAATTATTGAAATATTAAATTGAAAATTATAACTGCATCATATAATTTCGATATTAATGAGTTGTTGATATTAAAATAATTTGTTCGTGTACAGTTATAGTATAGTTACTTTTGCATAATATAACACTAGTCGATACATCGGGCCGTAATAAAAATTGTAATGTATAAAAGTATACCTTAATATTATTCGAGAGCTCATCAAAAATAACGTCGATGCTTTGACCATTCAAAAACTTAGTAGTTGGTACGCGCGAGATAATGACTTGTATTTAAATGTCGATTCTTATCAGAAATTAAAAAGTAAAGTAAACGAATATAACTTTAGTTTGAAAAAAAAGCACTTAATGTAGTTTGTTGGCTTACTTTTTTACATATACATACACATATGCTTGATTTAGATAACATGCACTCGAAGCAAATGGACGTCGTTAAATTGAACAAACATGTTCTGCGCCTGTAGTTAAATTATTAGATAAAAATAAAGGCCGACAGGATACGGAACAGAAAAGAGGAAATAATGATATCCGGGATGTTGTAAATTTTTCTGACAACAAAAAATACGGAATCAAAAGAAACACGTTATAACTTTCACGAGATTTTGTACAATATGAATTGATTACAATGCCAAATATGCATATTGAATTGAGAATAATTGTTAAACAAATATTAGATGTGAAATGAGTATACGTTAAAAGAGTTGGCGAAGTATGTACGGTCGATCGGTTTCATATAAGCTGTTTTTTTTATGTTAATTTTTTAATCGAATTTTTGAGATGAACTATCGTGACAAAATAATTGACCTATTGTGTGTACAATAACGTACTTGTATACGATTCCACCACGCTTAAATACACTTTGTTATTAACTTAAGAAAATTGTATTTTGTCGAAAAATGTAATATATTCAACATACGTACTGACGTGAAAATGCTCACCCGACCGACTTCAGTTAATTGAAATGCACTCACCTATAGAATTGGTATGGTATCCAAGGTCCGTCTTCGACGCTTTTTTTGTAAATCGCGAAACTCTCGGGCCTCGGCGAATAAAACAACAGTCGAATGTACGTGATGTCGAATGCTTTGCCTAAATTAACAGGAAAACAAAACGTTTTTATGTGCACACTCATAAGTTATAACATCTTAACCATACGGTGCGGACTATCTAAAATAGCAGTTCGTTAGACAACGGCGCGGAACTTTAGTCAAGATCCAGAGTTGCTAGACCGGATGTTTTTTTTATAATGGAAGCTCCACCTTATTTTTAAATATTACTCAACAGTTTTGGTGCGCACATCGCCACATCCAGTAGCTAAAATCGATCATATAGCAATTATGGCTATAGCGCGCTTACAAGACCTAATTGGTTAATTATTATTATTCATAACGATTTCATAACGATTATTCAAACAATTTAAAATTTCGTTTGTGTTCAATAAACTGGTTTGATATCAAAACGTTTTGATTGACTTTATTAGCTTTGCACCGTTTCAAACACGTGTGTCTGAACGATTATAGATGCTGTGATAAAATATATTATTCCCTCGTCTATATAGACCGGACCGTAAAGGATGGGGACGTGGTTTTGCACCAACGAAGAAGATAGAATCCATTATAAAATATGTTGTACTTATAAGTTACGGTATAATGCGTACACCAACGATATCGGACGTTGTTATTTTAATTTATATATATATTTTTTTTATAGCTTATATCATATTAAAAACAAATTATAACCCTAGTACGTTTTTCTTAATTCTAGTAATAAAATTATCTACACTAGCGGGCATGCTTATCGAAAACTAAAATCACTATGTGCTAATCTAATTTATGTAAATAGGCATCTTCAAACATCGTAGCGTTAATTCGAATTTAAAAACAGAAGGAAATCGTATTGGCCCACCAAAGTTTTTCGTCGAACAAAATCATGTTCCGGGGCCATCGCTCGGTTTCGGACTACGATAATCTTTTCTAGCGTATATACGTGAAAAAATAATATACGCATTGCGTTACCACGGTATCGATATGGTTGTAAAAAACAGAAACATTTTCAAAGGGCCGGTCATCGTTCACCTGCGCCAAAATATCGTAGGTACATATAGCTTGCGCACCAATTACACAGGTAAGTGCAGTAGCAAATAACGTGGTTCTGTTTCAATCTTAATCACGTGCGTTTTTGCGCAAAATTTAAAGTAAAGTAAATGAATAAGAATTAAAATAACCTAAACAAATATGTAGGTACCTACGTACACGTTTTGGCAAATTTAGTTTTTATATCGTCGTAACATTGAGGCTGGTACCCCCCACATAAACGTTTTATTTTTAAACATAAATACCTACGCTGGAATATTTTTTAAATCAAACATTATAGGTACGAGCGTGAAACTGTAAGCTGGAAGTGAAATGAGAAATATGCTACACGATTTACGGTGAACATGCTGATGCGCAAATGATATACGATCGTTTGGCGTAAAGTAAACGGGTAATGCGCAAACGATACATACCGCAAAAATCAAACGATGCATAAAACTGCGTCTTATATAAAAAAAAAAGTGTCCAAATTAACAATAAATAGCAATGCGCAAACGGTTTGCGGCCTTTCAAAGTGATTAAATTGTCTACGTGGTTGCCGAAGTAATAATAGCCATTCGCATTATTTCATTTCAGAGAGTAAAAAACAATAGACAGAGAACAATACGCATTTTCACCCCGTGGTCGTCATAGCATGCCGCCGCCGTAAGATAACTCAAATGTTTTATTTTGCATTTTACATATTTTATCCGAGTCGTGTCTGTAAAAGTTATAACAACATGTACTCCGTTGACAATAATGTTGTCGGTCGTATACGCCATTTGGAAATACGGTACATGCGGTGATTGCACGCGATCTTACTCACGACATTATAATATTATTGTATACATCCGATCCGACCCAAACACATTTGCATATATCATTACTATAGGACTCGGATTTCGATACAATCCCATCTTTTTTCCGGAATGCTTGATACGATACTTTCGAAATTACAAAGTGTTTCAAGTGCACACTCTAAGAACGAACTTTCCTTATGGTATTTTCTGCATTTATACAGATTTTTAAGGGCAATTTTAAACGTTTCTATGGCATCATTTATTATTTTAGGTCATATTCAACCTACTTCTAATAATTTTACAAAAAAATTATAAATATAAACCACATTGAGTATCTGGTTTTTGAATAAAACGATTTATAAATTTATCATAAATAATTTTATTATAGTTCTAATATTAGGTAGTGAGGAAAATTTTTTATTAAATTTTTAAAGTTTTAAGTCATACTTTTATTTTTTGAAAAGTCATTTTTAAATATTTAAATCCGAGCCCTAATCATTACGCACGGAGCGTTCGGAATTTTCCGAAAATCACGGTTATCGACAGCGCATAATAATATAATACTATTTAAATACCACGCGCAGTATGGGCTGCGAATTCAAAACCACAGGAGAAATCACAAATTGTACAACGTCCTGCGGTGGTGCAAATTACAAACTCCCATATTATTATTAAGCAGCGGGGTTTCGCTGGCACTCCTGGAAAACTTCGAAAATATCGCCTATATTCACTATATAATTAAAGTTACACAAAAGTGAAATAAATACGCTATTTAAGTATAACTTTGCGCCCCTTTACAGTTCACCATCCTCTTGCCGTTACACCACCGTTCCCCGGAACACTGCGTACACGCAAGTTGATCATAATGTGGTGTTACAAAAAGTATTGAATTAGAACACGGAAAATAATAATTTTGAATAATACCCGCCGTTTCGAAACAATTCTTGCATTTTATGATTTTTTCTGTGGTTTGCTTATTTTCACGAGAAAATCGTTGTCACATAATACATGGGATTCCGATCACCATGTGTAATATATACTATACTTTTAGCTTCACGCAGCGGTGACGTTCCGGAAAAATAAAACGCACCGAAATAAAAGAGTGGGAGAAGATCGAAAAAAAATCAAAAACCAAGCCGGCCCGACGCAAATGTCTTTGTCAGCCGAGTAAAGTAATAACTATATCCACTACCGCTTGTCGCACAACGACTCTGGTTCGTTTACTTACTATTATTGTGTATTACGCGGAAAAGTGCATATTCTATGCTCTGCGCGTTATTGTGATAAATTTTGATGGATCGAACGTCGCCGAAAACGGTTGACGGATTTATGAAATAAACGTTCTCGGCCGGCACGCCAAAACGGTCGGTACATATTTAATTCCTTCCGAACAATAACCGCTAAGATTGACCAGCACGTGCGCAATACTAAACGTAGTTAATTTACTGCGTTTCTCGTGTGCGCCCGCCCGACCGCACCGTAGCTTTTCGTCGGGATGAAAATCATTAAAATGATGACGTCGACGTACGAACGTGGTTTTCGTTTAGCCATTGATGAAAATAAACACAACGAAAATCAAACGAACTGTAAATATATGTCGAACATTATTATTATTTTTTATTTTCTACGACACACTAGACGGATTGGTATTCATATAAATATATTGTATTACGCTAATGCGTGAGCGGTGGGATTGATACGTTCCGTTCCCGCGATTAACGTGGCGACTATATGTGTATATTACGTTCACGACGGGCGAGTATCGGCGGCACATGATATGAAATAATTACTGCAAGAGCCGATATTATATAGAGCAATAATTTAAAACGTCGTCGCATGCAACATATCCTCGGGCGTATGTAGACTTTATTCAAATTATGCGTGGGAGGCGGAAAAAATATTCTTTCGTCCTACGGGAAAACGACAAAACGACCCGTGTACAAATCGTAATTTATTGGTCTGGCGGGAACGGACCCAAATTTCGTTTTACGTACGAAATCCTTCATTTCTGTGACCGGATCGAATATGGTTGTTGCAGTATAAATACGTATTATATAAAGTGAACGGAACGGATTTCAACAAATGCATCAACCCCGCGTGATTAAGATCACTACGATTATGATCATCAACGATCTTCTAGTTAAAATATCGTAAGTTCCGATAGTTTTGGCAATATATTGTTACTGGTTTTATTCGAACAAATAACGACATATTATTCTATCCGACTGCCATTTTTTTCGAGATTAAGAGTTTCAACATTTTCAAAAGCATATTAGGCCATAATCGGACGAACTCAAACGAAAAAAAAAAAATTATTTCATCACCAATTAGATGGAAAACTTAAAAATAAAAAAATTGTAACGAAATTTTTTATTTTTCACAGTGCGTTAACAACTGAATCAATGGAAATATTATATTAGCAACCACGTGGTTTGAGCATTTTTTCTATTTCGTTTCATTCAATCACACCATATTCGTTCGATTCCGTTGAATTTAATATCAATGGAAATACAGAGGTCATCGTTTCGTTGTTTCCTGTTTGAGCCGTGTTATCTGAGCGCGATGCACGTTTTTATCGTGGAACAGTATAATATTATAATATTCCTCGGTCGGTCGAAAAAAAAAACCGTTCACTGGCCGTTATAATAATTTATTAAATAATTCTATCAATGAACACTGTAAAGCTTCTAACGTAAAAAACCATCTGCAGCTAACGAAGACGTGTGATCATTACAAAATATAGAGTACCCCATATTATTACAGCAGTACAGTAATGCTGTCGAGACCGATAATGGTGCAGCAGCCGATCGACAGAAAAGAAGCAAGTGACTGTACATTTCGACTGGGAGAACTTCTAAAATAAAATAAAATACAACGTATTCTTTCCGACGAAGAGATCGATTCGGACGAAATGAAACCGACACGCTCAGCGTAATATAGTATAATTCGATACGATCTGATAGCGAATAAAACGTACATGTATATATGCTTTTTTTTTTTGTTGTTGTTTCTGTATTCCGTGAGTGAAGCCCGATACCGAACAATATGGCTGTGGCTGCTCCTATCGGACGTTAAACGAACACGCCGCACAGGTTTTCGGTCGTATCCCGTCGTTTATACTCGCGTGCACCCGAGTATTATTGTTCACAATTTTGAACGCGTACGGTCGAAAACGTAGATCGCGGGTAGACTAGTTTCCGTCGGCCCCAACGTTTCGTTGTTAATCGATTTTATTCGGAACGCGTCGCCGCCGTCGAACGATCGCAGCGACACGAATCACGGTTCACAATGCGATAAATGAAATTATTATAATATTAACGCGCTAAAACCGCCCGCGATGTGTTCATTGTCAGCTTTGACAGCCTCGTGCACACGCGCACGAGTTGATCCAATTAACGTGTCTCGTCCGCCCGCTCTACAGGTCTATCTTTATTATTATTATTTTTACGAACGCAAAGTGCGCGCGACTCCGCCGTGTGGAAACGATGGAATAATCGGCGGAAAAAGGTCTGCTCACCGCTAATGTTATGATATCATAATTCATAATGCAGCTAAACACGTGTTGGAGGATCTCGTTCCATGTTCCATCGTTTGCTTTCCAAATGTTTCGGTCACTTTTTTGGTTTGCTAAAATATCTTTGTATCGTCGCAGTTTTATAGTATTAAACTAATTAGTAATTACGCGCGGTGCTAAACGAGTCATAAGCACACAGCTGTAGCTGGCAATCGTCTGAGATGCACGTATTTCAAATAGTCAACTCACCGCAGTGTCAGTCTGACAGATTAATATGAATCGCAATGTTGACCGAACGGCGTAAGGTTCATCTTTCGTCGTGGAAACCGTCAGTGGTTCATGAAAGGTGCATTAATATAATGTTGTGTACACACGCTGTACGGTATAGGTATAGGTTAACCGTGTAAATGCGTTTTGATCTCACGCGTCGCAGCGAGTTATCCCGAAACGCGGCAACTCGAAATTAAAACGACGTCTACAATAATTACACGTACAATATAACCTACAATTTGTTACCTCCCAGGTGTAATTGTTTTCCGAGATTCCGAAATTCCGTGGTACGTTCACATACTGCACGCGCGCCCAATGGTTTTTCGTCCAAAGTTTAATACGTACATAATACGTACATACGCTTGGATACAAACAAGGAATATTTTCGAAAAACCGAAAACCATACACTAAAACCGTCAACCGCATGCTTTGGAGGACGATTTCAGTTTTTCGAATTTATTTTAATATCTCTCGAATACGAATGAACTGAATCAGCAGATGTCGGTGTTCATTTCTAATCAATTGGAAATTAGTTAGTAGCAATGTTCATTTGCATTTTATTTGGCTGATTATAAAACGTAGCCTGCTTAACACAACATTTGAGTTATGCGGAAACAGTTTCAACACTACAACTTTTATTTTGAAGTTTTTTAGGTCATTTTTACCATTTTTAGTTCATTTTACGGTATTTTTTACTAAACAATTCCCGTCAATCAACACTTCTACACACATATTGTTTACTTTACAGTGACTGTTTGTACGTTATACTTATATTTTATAAGGCAAGTGGATTTTTTTAGATGATTATAAGACGTAGCCTTCTTAACACAAAATTTGAGTCATAACAACAAATTCAATTTTATTACTTTTGTTTTACATTTTTTTGCACTTATTGACGTTTTAAAGTTTTTAAGTGTGTTTTTATAGATTTTAAAGTTAATTTTATACTTCTTATTTAGGCATTTTAAATTTATTTTTTTAAGTTTTTTGTGCATTAAATGTACAGCCTTATTAATTGGTATGACTTTATCAGCTCTCCGAGTAAGACTAATTGCTCTTCGGATCACACGCGTTTTTCATGCGGTAAGCTATAATACATTTCCAATAATAGTTATAAATATCTATTCAGAGTAACATAACCATAAAAAAAAATCAATAAATTACTAAGGTATATTCTGATATTAGTTGTTGTTCTACGTCATAATGTACACGGAAATTAAAGTATTTTTTATACTAACGGCTTTAGTGATT
The DNA here is from genome assembly GCA_949715065.1 of Periphyllus acericola. Lineage (NCBI taxonomy): Eukaryota > Metazoa > Arthropoda > Insecta > Hemiptera > Aphididae > Periphyllus > Periphyllus acericola. Next base: position 11,164,987 of record OX454272.1, read on the forward strand.
TTTTTTTTCTTAAAGATTGAATGGGTGATAACTTATTGTCTATATCCCAAATGAATGTTGAAAATAAATGGACAAGCTAAAACATATTGACAAAAATTACTTATGAAGAACAAAGTGAACGAGTCCCTCTACGGGGTGTCCATTCGGATAATGGCCTTTAAACTATTAACATTTAAATCAATGTCCAAAAATAATATTTATCTGTAAGTTATGGTCCATATACTATTTTTTTTTTAACAAAACCAACGAAATATGTAAATAATATAATGATTAGGTACCTAACTGAAAGACATAATTTTTTTTCACTACCTATATGAAAATTAAACCGATATCATATTATAATATTTATGTGTTTATTATACCTTTACAGTTTTAAACATATTCATGTTTTGAGATAATAAATATAAATTAATAAGTTAGAATAGTTATATCAAAATTAGATATTTTACATTCAAGCAATTATATTCCTTGGCCATAATCACACTTAATACACTAAAAGCATATACTGTATAGCAATAGTAACATTTTTAAAGCAATAATTTCAGTTCATACCGCACAATGCTTTTCCGAAAACATTAAATTTGCTTCTACAAAGTTAACTAAACTACACAAATTATCCCAAACCTTAACTATATAACTACAACTACAATCATATATAACTATAACTATATACAACTAAAACTATACCTTTATATGACTACAAGTATATAAGTGCTATAACTAAAAGTCTATAAAACAATAACTATACTTTACGAACACTACCGCAAAGATCACATACCAAAATGCAGGGTGAGGTTGACCTGGTTGGGGTATTGAACGTTCTCGTACATAGTTTCCGACTGCCACCAGGTTCGATTCACGTAGCTACTGAAGTCGGTCATGTAGTAAGGTGCGTGCGACCTCTCGGTGCACACATCGCATGTCTTCTTGGTCACTTGGCTGCCAGACTGAACACAGAATTCAGTAGAACCGGCCACGCCACACGTGTTGGTGGCTTCTACTTGTAGACCGAACGCGGCGTTCTCGAACCCAGGTATACATCTCTGCGAAAATAGATTACAAACAGTTAAAAATATTATCAAAATAGAAAAAAAGCTTAAAAAAAGACATAAAACGATAGGAAAACTTATAAGTATTCTTTGTAAATTATTTTGTTTTAGGGGGGAGGGGACAAATCTGTTAATAAAACGGTGCTAATCAAACGGTTCGATGTTTTCGGCGACTTGAATGTCACACCGATTTAGCGCTAATTTGAAACAGTCATCCATATCAACTCTAAAATTAATATCGCGTACGAATGCGTATAAACACAATGTAGACCTTATTAAATAAACGTGAAATACACGTTTTGGTCAAAGGAAGGACCCGGATTTAATTACTCTAAAAAACCTTCGGAAATTGCTCTAAAAACAACTAAAAATGCACTTAAAATTGCATTGAATCCTATGAAAGACGTTAAAAAATCACATTTACATTTGTATTTTTATTAAATGTATTGTACTATCACGGGGGTACCACATCATTTCTAATTTACAAAAAAAATACTGAATATTGAAAAATTTGATTTTATGCGGCTTTGCGGATTGGTGTTGACTGAATTATCTTTAGATAATATTATATATTAGTTACATTCAAATTATTAAGCCATATAATGTACAAATGTAATATGCATGAAAACTAACTACATGACCAAAAATATTAAGAAATGCGAAATTCACCTTTTTAGTATATTGGTTATATATGAAACAAATTGTGTGCTTGGAAAGCATTATGAGAGATCACACAAAAAAGGTGCACTTTGAATTGAAATCCGGACCCTAGTAATAGGTTTAGGTTTTTAACAAAATCCTTAACCAAGGTAAAGCGAGGTTGGAAAAACAAGAAACTATTTTAAGCTCACGGGTCTGATTATTATAATACGATTTCTTTATCGATTGGGGATCTATAGAGACGCGTGTGTATAAACAATTTAACGTAGGTATAAAGATATTTGATTAAACGGTCTACGCAACTCGTTAAGCCCATGTAATCGAAACCAACACTTAGATTACATAGATTTAAATCGCCGTGTTCCCAAATAATTACAACGTATTAATACAGTTCATCAAGCCATATACTTATTTAATTAAGTCCTTGTGATTTCGTCTCGTCTCCCGATTTAAAAATATAATCAAAAGAAAATAATTATCGGATGTTACATTCAGTATCGTCGGAATACATGTAATTTACTCGAGTTAATACAAATCTAAAAAGTTCCCGTAAGGCCATCGCTGTTTTAATAATTAATTTTTGAAATATTCTGTACCTAACTTGAATCGTAGTAGGTATAAACTTCCTTGCCCTTTTCTAAACAATTACGAGCATTATGTTTAAAATAAACACGTAAAATAGTTTTAATTCGTAATCGACTGTTGTTTTGAAATTCTGACATTTTACGTGTTACGTTTTATACAAGCCGTGTATAATATATGATAACATCGATGTAGTAGTGTAACAAATTATATAACATAATAAGAAAAAACAAATAAGTTTACAGTAAATGAGATCGCAAACTGTCTCCACTAATTCGGAGAGTTATTTATAGTTTAGAATAAAAAATTAATTTTAAATTGAAAAAATATAAATATTATATTATAATGTCGAGAGTATTTAAAGTGTTATGAGAACTAGTGTTTCGATCGTTGGTCATCGTCAGGTTACACAATAATTAATATTTATAATAAATATATGTATTATTTAGGTCGGCAACCTTTTTTTTGCTTCGCGGGACACATTTTTTCATAGTTTTTCATTGAGCGCCGCATTGAAAATTAAAATAAACGTTAATAAAACTTCAATTTTAACGTAGGTATAATATTCATAAATTTGTCCATAACAAAATGTCGACGAACTGCACAAAACAAATAGCTATAGCTACAAACATTGCAGACATGTAGAAATCGACATCGTGACAGTCAGAAACACATTTGTCGTATAATTTCACGATACTAAGTACATTATGTTAGAACTTTGACATTAATTACTGATATGAGCTGGTACCTTAAATTATAAAAATATGATGGCTACAGATCGAAAACATGAAATGAATGCTTTATGATTACAAATTGAGATATAAAATTATAATTTATAAACGCTACAAGGGCCGCAAAAAAAAAGGTTCACGAGTTGCTGGTGCCCTGGTCTCTAAAACGTTCGTAGAAATTCCGATATATGCGCATGGAGCATTTAACTTCTGTTGTCTTTTCCAACCCGATAACGTATAATATACGGCGGCGAACGTTTGGCGAGGTGACACGATTTACATATTGTTATTATACTGATCGCTACTGCGCGTAGTGCGTACACTACACATTCTTAATTTTCAATGACCGTGCACTTAGTGTAATATTTAAGGCAGGTACCCTTATAATATAATGTTATGCGCCAGACGTATGCCGCCTACGCATGTACGTCGTACGTGTGGATTTAATATTATCGCGGCTGCAGTGCATTTCCACGTACCCGCGAGTGTACCTATAATATTATAAGCGAATTGTGCGCTTGGGGGACAAGTCGTCGTGTGCACACACCGGCTTTGGTCCAAAACGGATTCTTTAAAAAATATATGATTCACTGCAGCGGTCCATTAGCCGAAGTCATCACAACGCCGTCTCCGCCTTGGGCATTTTGAAAACGGTCGCGTACATATATATATATATATATATAGGGTGTCCCACCGAGATTTACACAGAGCGATATCTCCCGTATTCTAAGAGATAGTAAAATTGTCTTTTTTTTTTATACATCCCTGTGTTAAGGCAATTTTGTTGAAAATAGTTGTGGTATAAGTGTGCTATTAAAGACGTTAAAAAATTAACCTTTTTATTTTATAACATTAACGAAGATAGTAATTTTATAGAGTATAATTTCTGAACATTATAACGGTTCAACAATCAAATTTTATTAATTTCTTGATTTTTTATAATTTTTCTAGTTTACAAGTAAATAGTGTAAAGGGCTTTCTTCGAATTTCACTAAAATTATAAAATAAAAAGTGAATCTTGTAACTCCCTTAGTGATACACTAATATTCACCAGACTATTGTCGGCAAAATCACGCTTTGCCCAGGGATGCTCATAAAAAATTTTTAAAAAAAATAACAGAATTCAATTGTCAGCTATATTAACACGGACGAGGTACCGCTCTGGGTGAATCCCGGTAGGACACCCTGTATACTCGTACATCTATTATACCTTATGTACTGTATTCCGCTCGTTATTGTTACGCTAAAAACAATTATTGTCATCACGGTCGACACGCGTGTATTCCGTTCGCATTGTGTGCGTCGGGAACGGGGAAGGACGCGTGTGGGTATTCGCGGGGAAAAATCTACCTGGAATGCGAAAATCGAACGCAGCTTTCGTATACCCATACGTATATTACATAATAATGTAATGTACGTAAACTCTGCAGGTACCGCGGCGTATTATAATGCACATCTCCTCACCTCTCCTCGCCTCCGAAGACCTGGGGCGCGCGCACGGACCGTCAGACGTTTTTATTATCGGTGTGGCGGTGAATAATTGCCGGATTCTGGTCGGGATTTAAAATGCATATTATATTATATTGTGTATAATGTAACGCGCGTACACGTCGCGCGCCGGCTACCGGAATTGAACACGTGTTCTTTTGGCTCGCTGCATAAAGTACACCTCGGCGACGCACCTCGGATAACCTAACCTATATATCGTAGCCGTACCGCATAGACCAGTGGTGGCCAACTTTATTAGACTTAACATCGACCTCTTAGTTTTCTCAGGCCATCGCGATCGACAAAAAAAAAAAAGGTAGTCAATAAACAAAAATGTATATGCGTGGCACACTTATTTTATAACTTTTATTTAGAATATTAATCAAGTATTAATAACATAGATACATAAGATAACATAACATACACAAATTTACAAAAAAAAAAAAAACATTTTTCTTGTTTTCTGAAAAAATTTAAAAATTCAAGAAAATGCGAAAGGGAGTCGCGATCGACCTGTTGGCCACCCCTGGCATAGACGACCCTCTACGCGTGTCCGTATAGTGTTCATGTGCCCTCGTCCGATCCGTAAGAAAAACTCCGGGTTCCCGTCGTGGAATCCAAATCATTCGGTCACACATAATGACGCGCTCGATGGACGGTTACACCGTGATCTAGTCGATCGAAATGTGAATTTATGCCATCAAACCATTCGTTTTGCGGTCGAAATAATAACATCTTAATTAGACCGCCGGTCGGAAAGAAATAAGAGTATTGTACAATAATATAAAGTCGAGTTGACCGCTCGTACACCGCCGGACAATGCGCGAGCCGTACAATATTACTCGTACGATAATATACATTCACGAACACGACAACTGTTGTACAATAGCGCGCATTTCGACCGCAAAAACTTGGAAAATCGTTAGTCTTTTATTGAACAACAACCCTTTACGTACCACATTATTATTCGCCGGTTTTTTTTTTTTATACGAATTTACTTGAAAACTAGAACGGACATTTCGAGGTAAACCGTTCTTCAAATTTAATTTTTCTACTTCATACGCGTACAGAGATTATGCGTCGAACCATTATTTGGTTGTGTTTTTTCTCCCCCACTTCACCTAAGAGCGAAAATAACGTTTTGTTCGGTTCGAAACTCGCAACGACAACACGAAAATGCGAACAGTTATCTGATTATATTATTGCTGTGATTCGCAAAACTGCGAAAGGCGCGTGCGTTCATATTTAATACTATACGAGTAGTGTGCAATAAAAAAAAAAACACTGAACACGTGTAAACATAATTTTTTCAACTCGCGACAATACGTACGAGACATTTTGTACACGTAATAATGCTTTTTGTCTACGGTCTTTTCATAATAATTTTACTACCTGAGGTTAGGGATTTATAGTAATAATTGACGATCCCAGGACTCGGAAAAATATTTTCTTTTTCGTTTCACCGCCGCACGTTTTCAGCTGATGCGAATAAAATCGTAGGCAAGAGTCCACGATGCGTACTGAATCTCCCCTGAATCGTGCCTACACAATTGATCGCGCGTGATGGGAAATATGCGCATGGTAAGCAAACAGCACGAAAGGCGCATAAACGCAGAATGATAATTAATGCGATACGTTAAATCAGAAAAAACCAAGTGAAATCGTGGAGACGATCATATTTCAGCATTCCGTCAAATAGTGTACGTGAATTGTCAGAAAAATTCAAGTCCGCAAGCACAATACGGCTTTCTGATGCGTGAAATAATGAATGATCGTACCTAATCAAATATGATTTATGCGAACGTGCAGGTTACACGCATTTGTTGCGATCGGTTCATTTTAGTCGAGGTTCAAGATTATTATTTTTTATTCCGAACGTTACAACATAATTAGTAATATTTTGATCTGCAGTTACGGTTGTACATAACGATTAACGGTACAACCAATATCATTAGACTGCAGATTGATGATGATTAACGATATTCCATATTCAAAACCGGAACGACGTGAAACATTAGTAGTTAGTACCTACGTACAAGATATCCGATTGGTTTTATGGAAAAATCGTTTTTATTATTATGCGTAAACGAGCGTGTTGATAAAATACACGAAACTAGAAAATATGTTGAAAAAAATGTTTTTTTATTTAATTTTTTTACGCTTTTCAATAGCGTAATATTCAAATCACTAAAGCTCAAATAGCATTAAGAATATGCACTTTAAAATATGAATTTATGCTCTAATTTTGTTGAAATATTTTTTTCAATCTGAACAGCAATATCACTAGCATAAGAAAACAAATTCGTTTAGAACCATAGGCCATAGAGGTATATGTGGTTAAGACATATATGGGTACGTGAAATACAAGGTACTCCATGGAGGCATGGAGTATGTGAATATAACTACAAATATAACCAAAATATTAATAATATGCATTCTATATAGCCATCTGTATATGCATTGAAAAATCGTAAAATACAGAAATTTGCAGTACCTACATGTCAAAAAATGGTAAAATATGCAGAAATATGCAAAATAACACTTAGTATTTCGGATCTAATGACGATAATCAAGACTTGGAACTTGTTCAGCTGATTTTAGGACTGTTTAAAAAAAACACGCAAATGCATATAAATCCGCGGAACCTACAGAAATTACTTTAGTGCAACGCGAAACGCAAACACGTATCGCATGACGTACTGCAGCTGCGATATTATATTATTGAAAATAGTCAAGTATACTCGAAGTAACATTATGGCTTTACAATATTCATTGTATTTATGTAATTTGTAATATTGCCACACTTATATTTTTGGATATGTATGCCACGTTGCCCGTACGACCGTGTATTTATGTTTTTCTAATCTAAAGAGGAAACCGTAATGGCCCCACACGACGCTTCATCGGAAACACAACTGCGGCAGTATGCGCGGTGCGATATCAAAGGGCTCTCCGTTACGGTGAATCTGAACTCTGAAGGGACGGTTCGAGAGAAATAATAATTAATCTGTACGCACGTCGATATATTAATATATTGCAACTCTCGACAAATCGAAATGTCAAAAAGGCCTTGGATATAAATCGATTTCGATAACACGGATTCGTATAGGGTACACGACGTTTGAACTATACTTTTTCGTACTCGCGTGCTCGACCGAATAGCACACGTTCGAAGCAAATCGAAAAAAATAATTTCCACCGAAACACGTTATATAACATTATTATGTACACGGACACGCGGTGCAAGTCATATGTTTCGGAGTTCTAAGAGCGTAAAATAAAAATAACCTTACCGCGCGCATGTGTGTGACTTCGTATGCATGTGTGCGTGTGTGTGTGGTGTTGGACATTTGCGCTGGATTAGAGGGGGAGACGTCGACGGACTGCAATAATAGTACAACGATGTAATATTTTTAAGATCCGTTCCAAATGTCGTCGACGAAATCGCAGCGGCGGGCGCGGGCCTATCCGGCCGCAACACGCGTACGCACATGTGTTGTCGCGACTATGGTTATCACTATTATAATAGTTCACTAGCGCAGCACAAAAGCGTGGAAACACGATTAATCGCTGGTCCGATCGTTCACCGGGAAAAACGTATGGAACCGGTAGGCGCGATTCTCACAGAGTCCGTTCGGCTCCCGTTTCGAAATTCCCAATGATTCCGCCGGCCATTGCTACTATTCGCAATGTGATTAGCGAGGAAATTGATCGTTCGTCTTAAACATTTTTGTGACGAGTCGAACGAGAATAACGGAAGCCGAATGGGATTGCGCGGATGCAGACTCGGATCCGAGGGGATGGATAGGCGAAAATCCTAAATCAAAAAAAAGTTTTTCATTTTTACAGCTATACTTACTCGAGGCCAATAATGTGAGGAGAGTGATTAACAGGGTTGGCCTCTAATGCGTAATATTCATCAGAACATAAATTCAAAATATAGTTGATAGATTTTCCAAAGAAAACTTGACTTTATATTGTGAAAATAAAGTGCATTTTTGACTCGTAATAAAATGCAGTGTTTCGTTATCTTATTCCTATAATTGCGCGATGGGACTTCACTGTTCGTTCCTTGAGCTCTACGACCGTGCGCTTACGCTATTTGACTGTCGGCTATGCGCCTCCCCCCCCCTCCCCGTGAAAAACTTCCGGATCCGCCCCCGCACCGATGGGCGCTCATTACACGTCGCGATCGTAGCCGAGTGATCCGCTTTGGATTTCGCGACTCGCGACGTTTTACCCTCGCCAGACTCGGCTGCGTCATAGACACACAGCTGTACACAATGCGCTGCTGCGGAGCCGCGTGGTACCTACCCGCAGCGAATGCCCACCGATGACCGTGTACACGACGTCCATGTAAATGTCTTCATCGGCTGTCACGTATCCGTTTATAAACGACCGCCGACGCCGCCGCTGCTATCTTTTCACGGTTCAACTACCGCGTTTCGTTATTTTTACAAAACGACCCGGATCCGAGGAGTCCGCGGCAGGTCCCACTCTTTCAAGGTTTCCACTCTCCGTCGCCTCACCACGGTCGTAACGCAGAATCATCGTTTTACCGCTACCGGGTGCACGAGAAAAGGGTCTCGGCGAGAACATGGCGGCTACCGGCGGTATGTAAAATTAGACCAGAACCGTCCTTAGCCCCCGGAGCAGATGTCACGAAACGTGCAGGCCGCCGTCGCCGCTGCGGTTACGAACGGTGGCCTCCGGGATTTTAAAAACGTAAAACTCGGGTAGATAACGTGCATTTTACATGTACCGATTGATTTCGATTATTTTCATTAGAACACGCGCGCGCGCGCGCGCCGATGTTGTATTTGGAATAATATCATTAGGCGATTAAAATGAACTCTTATTTTCTCGGACTGTGAACAGCTAATGCACGGTTTTCAAGCACGTCGAATGTCGATAAATTCGATTCAGTGGAAAATGATGAATCAAGTAGTCTCGATCACGTAACCAATGTAGTTACCTACATATATATGTACATTGTGTACGGGTATAATATTATGTATAACGTAGTATTATAATACGCTGACGTGGAACGTTTGAATGTTTTATAATATCAAAAATACGTATACTTTATCTACGAATATCTACGAAATCATTTCGTACTGCATAACTAATTAACGTAGAGCTAAGGTTTACAACCTATAACGTTATAATATAACAAAACTTCTCACGTCGGATTAGAATACATATTTTTAATAACCAGATAAATTATAATTACATAATGTGCGTATCGTAGATAAGGCCGTTGAATGATTTCAATAGGACCCGCGGAACACGAAACTGTACGTGAACGTAATCACCTATCGAGATGAACCTGTACAGTATTCTATAAAAAAGTCCGATTCATATAGACTTCTCGGAAATCTAAAATCTGCTATTCACGTTGTGATAATATAATAAGTTGATAACGAATTAAGGTGATGCCGCAACGTCCTTGTCGTGTGACGCTATAATTCCCAACTTCCGACCGACGTGAAAGAAATCCCGAACAGTATTTCATCGACCGCACGCTTTATCCCATGGAGCAATATTGTAAGACGCTCCACGTAATAGACGAGTAAATCATTATTCGACACGCTCAGATTGCTGACAAAACGATGTGGGACTGTGGCGCGAGAAGCCAATAACGTTTATCACAGAATTGTTGAATTATTTCTCCTCTTTATAGAATATAATAATAATAATATAACCCGACGCCCTTGAGCCGTGTTTGCTCACTGAAATCCAATGTTCGGCTGAACTATATCGCCACTATGCCACGCAGCGGACCCAGATGGAAAAAAATGTTTTTTTCACTTCTCCGACTGTTTCTAAGACTGTAGACAATACATTCCTTCGCCTCGGGCCCGAGGTTTGTTCTCTATGGAATTCGTGACCGAAAGAAAAAAGGTCGAGCAACAAAAGATTTTTGAAAACCAACAGGGTTACTATCTGTATTATGCGAACTGCATATTATACGGCGATCGGTTACCGCACGTATAACAACAGGACAGCGATGATTTTCACAGTTCGTCATAAACGACGTGGTCAAAAGTATTCGATTTTTTTTTCCTATTTAACGTACACATGTGTAGTATATACGTAGCGTTTCCAGTGTAAGTGCGTGTTTACTGTACGTACATATAATTTATTTCCGTATGTGCCGTACAATATTATGCGTACACGATTAAATAAACGTAAAATGGTGAAATAATTATGCATACAATTTATGAGTTTTTATGCGCCTACATATATATTATAATATAACGTGATTTTAATTTGGATTATAAAAAAAAAAATTTACCGTTTGAAGTAATAACGATGCGATAAAAATTATTTGTTAATGGTTCATAATTTCGGCCTCGTCATCGTCACTTATAGTTTTATTATTGTAAAACTATATATTGTTATTGCTGCACAGGTATATACGGAAACGTATAAAACTGTTATGAATAAACACGTGTGTAAAAGAGTTTAGCCCCGTTTGGTCTGAAGACGACGTGCGTTGCGATACGTACATGTGTGCAATGGAACGTATAGTTCCGTGGAGTGTATCGGAAAAAAAAGTCGAATAAAAAAAAAAAAAAAAAACGAGTAATAATAATTCTTCGTCCGAATACCGTACGAAGGGGTGTATTATTATTATTATTGCGTGTGCCCTGCACGATGATCTCGTGATTATTTTGACGTACACCGCGCACTGCAGGTACACGCGCGTATAACACATCAATGTTTAATCTGTTATGTATATATCGACATGTGGCGAGACTGGCGCACGTACCTGAGGGATGTTGTGTTCGTCGTAACACTGATTGCCGCCCGTGTTGTCGATCGGTTCGATGGGGATGGTGACGTCGGGTATCGCGACGACGCCGGTCAACACGACGACGGCGGCGAGCAGCGGGAAAAACGACGGCGGCCGCGGCTTCATTTCCGGTGGCGGAAAACCGTTTGCCGGAAATCGGATGCGTCAACACGCGCCGGCGACTGCACTGCACCGCACTGCACTCTGCACAAACACGCTGCACACGTCAGAAAAACCGCATTGTCGCGATGACGATTTTCGTTATACTCTCGAGGCGACGGTGAAAAGCCGGAGCGCGGGGTCTCCTGAAAACTACACGCACAGCAGCACGCACACGTTCGCGGCCGGAGGATGGTTTCGTACGAGTGCGGGTTTGCGCGTGCACTCGAAGGGTCACCAGCACTACATGTGGCGGCCAAATGTGCGCATGTTCGACGGCGTACGGACCGGAGAGAAGGAAGACGTACAGATATACGTGTGTGTGTGTATACTACATGTGTACAAAATTAACGAGACGGAGATAGATAGAGGGAGAATGATAAAGAGAGAAGGAGAGAGAGAGATAAAAAGGGAACAAATGGGAGAGGAAAAGGAACGAGAGAGACGGACAGAGAGACGTGGAGAGGAGAGACGGAAACGACGATGACGACTACGAGACGCACGTGAACACCGAGACCACCGAACGCACACTATGCACGTTTTCTCGGGCGCTACGGGATGCTGTGCAGTCCGCGATGACTGTCGAGTGCGTGTGTGTGCGTGTGTGCGCACGCCCGCACGCGTGTGTGTGCGCGCAGCTCGCCTCCTGCTATCAGCCGAACCGCCGCCGCCGCCGCCAGATTGTCCTACTCTTTCTCGCCCGATTTTACTCTCGTTTATTATATCATAACCATTATTATTATTATTATTATTCTCTCGTTTGCCCACCGCGTGTTTATGGTCGTCCGGGGCATTTTTTTCGTTTTTCAATAATTATTATTGTTGTACAACACCCGCCTTGTACACGTAATAACGATGATCTAACGTGTCCCTATGTAGTATGTGCGTATAATATATATATATATCTATACAATCCCTTGATGCGTCTTTGCGTTCCCGCCACCAGCGTGTGTACAGGGTGATCGTCACGACTGAAGACGAAAAATATGAACGACTCGTGCAGTAGTTGTATGCTTACGGCGCGGCGGGCTGTGTGTACAAGACCGCGACGAGGCGTATAGAAAAGGGTACGTGAATTCGTGTCTATTTTTAGATTGCTCGCTCGTTATATTAAAATATACTACGTCTCCGAGTGATTTCCAATATCATTACGACAACGAGCAGATCACGTCGTGCCTTTTTTGTCCCACGATTCATTCAGAAATGAAAAGGGGGGAAAAACAACGTAAACAGTGTAAACTATAATTTTCAACGTCACCGTATCATAGTAACGAATATTCTACGATTTGTTAAATACGTTTTTAAAAGAAACGAACTCCCATGGCTGTCGGAGCTAGAACCTAAAAGACCGGTTGGCTTAAAATTGAATCCGTGATTGCAAAGGATATGGATTCGTATGATTCCATTAAGCCGCAATTCCAAATACTACTGGATAAATATATCCTTTACCATAATATGAATTATCTACTCATTAACACTGTTTATTGGTAGAAATTGTTATGCTCTTGAATATATTTACTAAAACATGATATATTTCAATTCTAACACTCGACTTTGGTTTTAAATTGACGTATTAAGTGCTCGGTGCTCGTAACAGATGTTTGAAACTAGGAAAACTAATTAAATTCCTATTTTTTTCTTTCTAATACACGATACAAACAAATTATAAAAAAATAAAATACCCATCTTATATTTCAAATAGTTTTTGTACCTAATGCATTTTATAAAGAATATTTAAATTTAAATAAAATAATCGCATAAATAAATAACTCGACTTCCACAGCGACCGGTCGTTCACAAAGCAAACAAACGAACAAAGCGAATATACACTTTGAATAATTTTAACGCAATTATATGTGAAATACTGAAATATAATACGTAGCCCAGGGTTCGCAATTGAAAGAAATATGTTATATCGTTCAACGTTATTGAATTTTACGTTACTACTTTTTCACATTTAAATGTTACATAGGCATTTTTAACGTGGTTCTATAATTGCGTGTAATTATTATACGTTTAGAAACGTTTTACCGGCTTATGTTTAGGGTTAGAAAAATTGTTGGTTGGCCTAGCTATCTAGTGTCTGGTATAAACTCTCAGAATCCTATAAAATATGTTTAAGAAGTTATACATTTATAATTATATTCCATACAGCGTCAAACAAGTGGCATATTATAAGACAAGAGTTTACCTTTGGTAATTTTAAAATGAAGGATAGAAACTTACCAAAAAAAAAAAAAAAATTCATAAGAAAATCCTATGTTTAACAGTCTTCGGATAGACTTAGTGCATCATAATGTATTGTATACATACGTTCTGTATTGAAAAATGAAAACCATTAGAGATGGAACGACCAGTAATTTAGTTAGCCACATGATATCAATATAGCAGGGGTGGCCAATCGGTCGATCGCGTACGATTTAAAAGTCGATCTTTTGTTAGAGTTACATTGATCATCACTGATACTTTGAACTCGTCAGTCATTGGTATAATCGTTGAGAAAACATTTTCTCGGTCAATCTCTATTTGAAAAAGTTTGGCATAGTTATAGGTATCTTCATATTCACATATACGGTGACCTACGTAACATATTCTATGTAGTGTTTTCCGACTGCGTTTCTTTAGATTATTTAAATTGTTTATATTTGTCGTTTTTTTCGAGACTGTATATGGGCTATGCAGAAACACAAGTCGTTCGGTCGGAAAAAGTCCGTGGGTACCGCAACTAATAATAATAATAATAATAACATACCAGAACCACGACCAGGGTTTGTACTGTTTGTAGACGTATTATTACCGTTATTGTTCTAAGTAGTTTATGCGGGATAGTACAACAATTACTAAAACCCTTGTCCGACCATCATCAAAACCATGGTTTATACTCTTTTCGATATTTTCCTTTTTCCGTTGCGGTGTTACCATATTATTATATTATAAGTATATATAATAAACGTCCATATTTTATTCTGTTTTTGTACGTATACGTTTGAAAACGCGAAGGAATCTTAAGCGGCACGTTATAATTTCGGTGCGCGTCCAAGACTGTGACAAATTAATACATTAATAAATTTTGAAAATTATACAAAAACAACCCCTTCCCCCACAAATAGTCTGGCTTTTTTTCTTATACTGTTTTTAAAATGTAAAATTGGTTTGAGGAAGAATTATGATTGTTGATTAATAATTATTGACAAAGTTATTTTTGGAGTATTTTTTTGATTTTCAACATTTCTACGTAGCAGATCCAGATGTAACTGTTGTTACCAAATTTGCATCATTATATCAAAAAAGACTTCTTTTATAATTAATATTTTTTATACTTTTGTTAAAACGTTAATTTTTTTTATATTAAAATTTAAGACTTATAATTGTATTCTAATAAGATATTGAAACATTCCAATTTTTCTCAATAAAAAGTAAATGATTTTTTTTTATATGCAATTTTATTATAATATATTATAATCGGTTAATTTAGTCCTAACATGTGTTAACCCCCTCCTCAAAAACGGAATCCTAGGCACGCCGCCCTGATTGTCACTATACTACAAGAGAAAATACATTGAACAATTATTATCAAAACGATATTTTGTTGATCATGTGACTAATGACTATATAATCGTGTCGAAACTCTAGAAGTCTAGAGAAACATATTATAGTCTTTCGGCGGTTATATCAAATTAATTTTGACAAATACGGCATCGTGTTATATACATATACAGTGAACACGACCGCGTTCATGTTTATATAATATACACACGTACAGCTGTAACCGTCGCGTCCATTGGATATCGATCACGCTTCATCTGTTCGTAAGAACGTCTACATTACACTGTACGTCGTAGGATTTACGTATTAGTATAGCTAGTGCTCAGCTAATGGACAGCGTTTTTTAAAACAGCTGTTATCGCCCAGCACGTTTCGCGTTAATTGTCTCTGCTTGTAATCCGATACCTACGTAATGGCCGTACGCGTATGGTAAATTTATTTGTTTATTATTGTTATATTTTTTTTAATAATTTTTTTTTCTTTTCTCAAGCAAAAATACGTATTTACGTGTGCGTGTGTGTCCGTGGATTGATCACCTTATACTTATTACCTCTCCTCCTTCTTTTCTCTTATTTTTGCGGTCGCGCGCATATACATGCAACAATATAATGTGTACGCGCATATTCGCCGTGAAATTCGTGGGGGAAGTTGTTTTCGGTTGTCCACTGGAAGTGATCAATGGCACACCTACCTACGCACGCGTTTACCTGACCACACAATAATAATATGATACGGTATAGAGAACGCATGCGGCGTGCGTATAATGTAGTAACGGGGTGACTGCAGGAGTGGTGAGGGCGGGGGGCGGGGGGCAGCAGACTCGGACACCAGTCCCATTCATACCGGCAAGTCCTCCTCCCATTCAACCGAACGCGTGGGTTTCGTCGAACTCTTTTCATCGAGGATTTAGGAAAAAAAAAATTCTAAAAAAATAAACAGACCACGATAAATACCTCGATATTACGCATCGATACGTTATTACGCCGGCTGTAGTATTTTTTATTTTCTCACCCGTCTCTCTGTACACGTTGAAAAATCGAACGCGTTTCGATTGTGATTAAACAATTTCTTATTCTCCTCCGAACACTCGTTCGTCGTATGTACGGTTCGAAGAGTACGCAGGTATGATCTTTTAACGCATACGGTGTCCTCGTCGACACCGCGACGCGCTCTCCTCCGGAAAACCTGTTTACGCGCATTTGTAAGACATTAAAACGAACAGTTTTTTTAGTTTTTTTTTTTACGATTTTACCGAAACTTTGGACAACGTTTTATTATAGCCGTGCATGATCCTTTAATACGTACACGTACCTAGCCACGTACACTAGATGAAATTATTTCATCTCGGTCTATTTGTTTACGTCGTTCGTTAGACGCCGCACGAGGATCTAAATTTAGTTTTAGTGCACCTATCATAAACTCCTATAAAACTAACGAGAATACATAGAATATTACCAGGTATATTGACGACGCGGACCTCCTCTTTAACATTTTCGATTATGAGACGGTGACGTGCAGGGTTTCGGCTCGTTTACGTGTGCTATATATGACTGGAAAAAAAAACAAACTCGTACGTTCACTGCAGTTTCGTATATTATGTAAATGTAAAACATCATCTCGCAGTTAAATTAGTTTAATACGTAGTAGTTACACAATATTGTTTCAAAGTTAAACGAAACCGTGTGACCATAGAACAAGAGCTCGCGATCGATCGAATTTAACCGCGATGAAACTATAATGTACAATTTGATTTAGAATTAAAACAAACCGTGGTCTCGTTATAAAGATCGATTTTGTACTAATATACGGTCAATGGACTAGACGTCTGTCATATGACGAACTTATTGTATAATATTATAATATTTAAAATTGTTTAAATAGTATACTAAATTTTGAATAATTTTAGTTATGTTTTTAATTTTGTTTTAAATTTATGAGATTTGTGTTTTATTTCATTTTGAAAACTAATGATTAGTGTTTAAAATAACTTTTTCTTTATTTTCAATGACTTGTAACTTTTTTCGTGTTTAATTTTACAATAGTACTTAACTAGTGTCAATTCTCACTTATTGAATTATGCTAATTTGCACGTGTATAAAAACGTTTAACTAATGTATGCCGATGACTATTGTGTCTTTTCTTATAAACACAATTTGTTCAATTTAGACTCGTGTCCAACCGCACATGGTGAAAAATTCACATCTAAGTGAACAACAGTAACTCCAAACGATGCAACGTAAAATCCTCTACAGAATTTATGTATAATATGAAAATGACCAAAAATGACTTATGCCCTTTCACCCGAACACCGTTTGGAGAAAGCACGTGGATCTAAATGTAGGTTTGGTGTACCTATGTATACACTCCTGTACAACTAACGAGGATAAAAATAGAATATTATCCGTAATATTGACGACGCGGACCTCCTTTAAGATTTTCAATAATTACGAGACGGCGACGTGGGGTTTCGGCTCATTTAAGTGTGCTTTATATGTTGAAAAAAAAAATAAACTCTTATGTCCACTGCAGTTTCATATATGTAAATTCAAAACGTTATCCCAAGGTTAAATTAGTTGAACACGCTTAACATAACGGTTGTACAATTGTTTCAAAGTTAAACGAAACCGTGAGTATAGAACAAGAACTATCTTGATATATAACCGATCGTGGATTTGATTTGGACGTGAAACAAACCGCGATCTCGTTATAACGATCGACTCTATAATATACAATAATACGCATGCAATAATATACATGCACGGTCAAGTGACTCGCGACGTATGTCATGAGACGAACACATTATATATCATTGCGTGTAGCCCACTTGAGTATTTTTATTACTCTCTTAGAGCGGTGTAAACGTCACCGGCGTTTAAGTCTGTGCGTCCGACGAACCGCGCGCCGCTTGCAGGAGACCCACACTCTGAATTCGATCCTGTCGATGTACGCGCGCCTAATAATGTGTCCACGATCGTAACGATATAATATTAGGTACTATGCACCAGCGGTTCTCAAAGTGTTTTTGTTCGCAAAGCCCTTGATAAACATCTGTACATGGAGCCCCAGGATCCACGAGTGCCAATTTTAAACCACAACTTACAAACAATTATCCACCGACGATTTACTGATATTTGATTTATTCGTTTAAATATGTACGTGTTTGTTAACATTATTATCAACGAAATAAAGCATGAACTTAATACAATCTACTTTCAGACGGTACACGGCAGTCTAAATAATGTTTAATAATTTACAATCAATAGCGATAGAATATAAACAATTCAGCTGATTGTTAAAAATATATATGAATTAGATTTAAAACAGATGTGTCCGCGGAGCCCTTAGATTACTCTCGTGGGGTCATCCGCCCTAGAGGCACCTCGTAGCACAGTTTGAGAACCGCTGATGTACACCATGCACGCACTTAGTTTCAAAACGAAATTTAATCATTTTTCCACCAGATCGATATCATCATCATCATAACCATCGTTATCGTCATCATCTATGATCGATATTTTTCGGACACGCGCTGGAAATCGGTTTTGATTTTAATAGCATAATATGCGTATGTAGGAATAAGCTGTTCGTCCTATATAGCGCACAGTAGTTGTATCGGATCATCAGATCTTATATGTTCATCCGGATCTACACGTAACGGTGCAGTGTTCCAAGAGTATAGTTAGTTCGTACTTTGATAGACCCAACACACACACACACACACACACCAGATCGTTTTTAAGCATATAGGCTTCGGAGTATATTTTTCACGTGTACGCGCGCATCCATGTAATCAAGACATTATCAAGTAATTATAAAATAATACATAATGTTCGGTTTTTTACTCGTTTAAAATCCGATTCGTTAACGATGCAACAGCGCATAATGCATAGAGAAATTGTTTACAAGAAATCGATTTTAATGACTTAATATAACGTATACGGTTGTTTTATGCTAATATAATACAATATAAGGATATAATTATTATTTATACAAATAGAAGTTACCATAGAGCAGGGATGGCCAAACTGCGGCACGCGTGCCATTTGTGGCACATTTGTTGTTATTGAATGGCACACCAGTGTCAGATCAAATAACATAATTTTATTCTTAAATTTTTCTAAAAAAAAATATTATTAAATTAGATTATTATTATCGTGCAGTGGAAGTTCCCGATACGAGAATTATTATGGTACAATAACAATTTTAATCGTGTGATAAAACGAATGAACTGTCATAAGATTAGTATCTATGAAAAAAGTCTAAAATCTAAATTCATATAATATATATATATGTAAATAAATAAATATTTTTTAAGGCACATCCTCAAATTTGTATATATTATAAAGAAAAAGGTTGGCCACCCCTGCCATAGAGTAACAATATATATTGGGCTCTAAGCTTGTTTTACTTACACGCCACCTATTTCGCCGAAGTTCCGTCCGATGTTAATAACTAATACGTGACGTGTACGACGATTATTTTATACGATGAGCGGACGTATTGAAACGTTTAAAGACCATGGTAAGTTGTTTCAAACAAATACGCGCTGTTCTTTTTTTTGTACGTAAATAATATAAGCTGTACTAATGGTAATTAATATTAGAATGTTCGTTTAAATAGGTATACCGCGGTACACTAGAAAACAAATGGATCAAACCGACGTGTACGTTATAAACAGTTTTGTTATCCAAATCTAGATAAAAATTGTAACGAGTCATCGAGATACTTGAAATATTGTATTGTGTTAATAAAACCGAACAATACGCGTATCAATATTTAATTTATGTACTTGCTCTATTTCTGATTAAACCGTGCCCACGCATACTTGTCCCGACGCTACGCGCGTCATAATCTTGAAGACAGTTTTCGCTCGAGGCTATTAATACGTCATGTTGCACGCCAGGTGCGACTTTAAATCATCACGGACTATAATTTTAACCTTAAGAGCACTCTATTCAAATCGCACAAAGCCTGTACAACATGTTGTTAAAATGTTTTTAATACTATGAGCTATGAATTTATGATCGCCGGGATGTCTTGTTTTTAGATATTTCATTCGAAATTACTAATTACCAGAAAATAACTTTGTTTTGTTCACTCTGGCACTAGTTTTACATAGGTGACTAATAATATTTCAGATCGCCAGGCGAGTGTAGTTAAATGTTAAGCAGAGTTGCAAGTTCAATTTATATTATAAATTATTATTATTATTTTATTGTTATGCTATAATTTTTTTTAACAACACGGTCGTAAGCGATTACACGTTTCAACGCTCCTCTACAGTCACTAGTTGCACATACTATATACCTGCACGGCAACACGATACGTTTTATCTTGTAGATAATTTCTAATTAAAAATGCTTTTGCATCGTTTTTTAATTGTATATGTAAGAGCGTAGCGGGTAATGCCAAAGTAAATTCTTCTAAATCTTAACTTCATGGGAAGTCTACTCGTATGTCAGTAATTCAGAGTATGTAATATTATTCATCAAACGGGAATACTAATTACAAATACAACTATACTTGCTCAGTAAAACGTGTGTACATTCGCCTGGATAAAACGTTCATTGTTTGTTTTGTAGTTTTCATGTAATGTGATCCGTGACATCAAAACTAATAATTTATACATAGATAATTTTCTCATTTTTACCAAAAATGAGTACAAATACAAATTACAAACATTAGTGTAAGATGTCCACGCATGTTTACCGAACGGTGTACCATAGAATCACGAGTTTGGGATTAATTATCTCGTCAATTGTTATAGATCTTATATGATCTAAGTTATATAAGTTATATGATCTTCACTGCACCGGAGATGATTGGATGTTTTTATTACCTGCAGCTGCTTTCAGAAAGACTATTGATTTTGTTATAATTCAAATGTATGTTTGTATAAACAGCTTTTTCTCGCAGCGCAGTTGTGCTCAATTTAATATAATCTGAAATATACGACCTTCTATAATTACGTTTTTCTATTAATATCTTAAGAATTACTAATTAGGATAGAACATCTTATGATAATTATATTATGTTGTTTCCAAGGTATAAAGGAGATATTGAAGCATCGCAAGTTATTTAATTCCACTGTGATGTACATTTATTGTAATCCATTGTATTAAAATTAAAGTTTTATACTTGGTATAAATAACGAACTGAGTACAACATTAATTATATAATTTACCATCGCCGATTAGATTATAATATGTGGCCGTGCTAACAATTCGTATGAGATTATTAGTATTTTGTGAATTGTTGAATTACTTGAACGACAATTATGTGATCCATATTATAATAAATGAATAAGGGCAATAAGAGCATTTGACGTGGCCCAATTAATGTCTGGTCATATTTCTTTGACGTAGAAACATATTATTTTTATTCCGTAACTTTATGTCTTATTGGCAAGAAAATGTATTTTATACTTCATGCCGTGCTAACGTGAGATTACGAAACAGGTTAGGAACCATTTAATAAAGATAAAGTGAACAGATTAAAATTCAATATCCAAGTTTATAGTATTTTATTTATTCTTTATGAAAAGTAAGAGCTATACAATTTCTTAGACGTTTTACCAGATTAATTTTATTCAATCAATTTAAAAGCGAAATCGGTGGATTGCAGACTACAAAATGCATACAGAAGATAAGACAAACTCCTATTGTTATATTAATTGTAACTATTATACTACAGTGTACAGTAAGCTAAAATGCAGCAATTAATTTCTATTGATTTGAAATAATCTATTGATCCAACACATGCGATTTAGTCAATTTTCTGTCTACGATTTCAAACATTTGGTATGCTTTAAAGTTTTACATTTTACACGTATAAACGAATGTAATAGTATAATCACATGCTCGGCATCAATGAGAAATAAATAAATCGCTCCGTTCAAGTCGGTAGATATTCTTGGCTTGATGTACATTTAATTATATTGTGGTAAAGGTTGCGGATAAAACAAAAATCATAGTAAAAACAACTTCAGAACGCATGCATACGTTATATTATGATGTGTAGGCAATGTCGACCTTGTTAACTATATCTTTATTACATTTGATTTATTTTTATTTTGATAAAATAGTCCAACCGATTTATCTCTTTAATCGGCTAATTATTTGGTAGCCCATGCATGGTAACTATGCTGATAATTAATATGAGACATAGAAATTTCGTAATACACGAGTACCGAATAATATGGTGCACCAAATAATCTTTTTATTTCATCACGTCTGATCATTTATTTCGTCAACGGACAAGTGATAAACACGCAAAATATAAATTTATATACAAACCTCTCTATAACGGAATCGTTTGGGACCAAACATTTTTCCGTTATTAAGAGTTTTCCGTCATAAAGAGGTTGAAACAAAAATGAAGTTTCTAGACTGTATGTATGTATATTGTATGTGTTAAAAAGTTATATTTTAGGCAAATATGTACTTCGTACAACTTAAATGTATGCAGTAAGATTATAATGTATTACTATAATGTATTACTGTATTTAAAGGTGTTTGTGTATAATACTAAAGAACTAAAACTAAGAACTAAAAAAAACATTTTACTTAAAAAGACGACCGTGCTGTTCATATTTACAAAATTATGTATATAGGTTATCTAATCTTTTATACACGCTCATTAGAAGGTATGTAATAAACAAACCAATATAACAATCGTAAAGCGATACTGTCAAATGATTTTTCAGGAAAACCTGTAATTTTTTTTTAAATAATTTTATTTTCCGTTTAACAGAGAGTATTTTTACTAATTTGATTACGAAAATTGTCCGTTTCCGTTTAATAGAGGGTCCGTTATAGAGAGGTTTTACTGTAATCATATATATTTAGCGCTACGCAGATAACATTGTTTGTTCAAGAGTGCGGACTTTAATTCGTCCTAAAATACTAGGTATTGGTAAGCGGCAGCTGGGTCCTCGCTCCTCGGCCGGTGTACGATAATGTTGGTGCGTGCTGTCATTTTCACTGAGCGCGATTCAAGTGGTAGTACGGCGACTGCGGTGGACGTGTCTAAATATATAAATATAACTTCAAAATATTTTATATAACATCATAACATTATAACATCAATACAACATAATAATTGCACGTCGTATCACATCGGCGGGATCTCGAACGGAAGAAATCGACTGAAACGACGGAACATACGGTTTGTGACATTATCCTTATTTCCCTACGATTTCGTCTTGGACTGTTTTCTCCGATGTCCGACCTCCGTGGCTCGTGTGAAGACGTCGAAATCCCTTGAACATATTTATTTGCGAGTTCCGCATTGTAAACCCGTTAGTACGTGAACACAAAGATGTAGGTGCGAACACTGTTAAAAATAGGTTTTCTGACCAAAGTTTTGACTTTTCGACTCATTGACATTAATTGATATGTAAACCAATGGTTTCAACCTCTTCAAAGCTGTCTTCCCCATGAGGAGCGAAACATTTTTCAACGCTCGGTCAATAAAAAAATGGCATAAGCATCTACTTGAAGAGTGTTCGATAATTTGATATGGCTTTATACATCTTACAAGAATAGTCGCATGAGTATTTAGTTGAAAGTTCGATTCGAAAGTTTCGAAAGGGATTTATGAACCATCGAGGACCAACAACAACGGATAAGCTGCAGTGCGTTGTTCAGCAAAGTATGTGTATTTCAATTTTAAGGGATTAATATTAATGCTCAACGCCCCCCTACCACCCAAAACGAGTTCACCCCCCCCTGACCAACCACAACAGCGATTCGCCGCCCGACTGGAGGCGATATCACCCACGTTGAGAACCACTGGTACAAACCATGCCCCCGGCGTGTTAAGTAAGAAATCGTAATTTTTGACCTTTTTCGACGTGCCAAAGGTCGACCGCATCATGTTCGCGCCGCCGACGGGCTACCAACTACATATAATAATATTACGGACGCGTCTTGCAGAGAGACTCCAAGACTGTAGGTACGAGACTCGGACTTACTGCGCAGCTTGTCGACACCGCAAAGGGTCTTATCGGTTTCGTACAACAAATCTAACAGCAACAATAATGATAACAATAATGATGATTATGAATTACAATAACTTTACATTCCGATCGCGCGCGCGCGCGCGCGTGTTATCAGCTCGTCCGGGTATACGGAAACACGATGGGTGACCCCGCCGCGGCCGCGCAATCGCTCGTGTCTTATCGACGTCTTCGTCTATCTCCTCGGGACCATAACCCCGCCGCGTGCGCTCGGCGGCGTATCTGATTCCACGCCTCGCCGCCGCGCCGGTCGTTCTCCGCCGACAAACGCGCAACAACACATTGGAGTTTGCAGTGCGCGCGACGTGTCCCTCTCGTGCGAGAATACGGAAAGCCGGGCGCGCGACAGTTATTGTTAGAGGTACCGCGATTTACATTAGTGTACCCGTGCCGAATCCGAAACCGCACTTCGCGTCGCCCCTTACTCGCCCAGCAGTGGCGTCACAAGTCCATCATCCGGACATCACGCGGTCGCAGTCCAGGAGTCGAGCCTCAACCTCGTGAGCTTCCGGACCGGCAGTGAGTAGGTTTTTTTTGACATTATTTTTGTTTTTTATCACCCCCCTCCCCACCCCTGCATACGTTATTACGCGTATGATAGTATAATATCGATGTAATTATACTATAGTATATAGTGCATCGGATAAACCGTCTGCGACCCGCGTCCGCTAGTTTTCGCTTTTGCACGCGTGCTTTAGGCCGGTGGAGTACGATTGCTCGCGTTTCACCTATTTGGGTATCTATACGATCGCGCGTGGTGGCCAAAAAAAAAATTAGCATGATTTTGACCCTTCAAAAGCGTATGCGACTGCACGTGAAATTGAAAGCCGCGCTGCCAAGTTTATTGCTGTACTTATATTCGATATTCAATAAAACGTGATCCACTCGCACAAAGTGCACTATCCTACCCGCAACAGTATCAGGTACGTACAAATCCTAGATTAAGCTTGGATACAATTCTCATCGGGGCAGAGCGAAGTCCTAAAAATATTTAACAAGCTTCATGATAATGGCAGTGGCTGTGGGCAATAATAAGCAATAAATAAGTAATAACCTACTGCAGTAAAGTACCAGTCGTCATAAGCTGCGTGGACATTATTACCTCATATCGTGTACGTATGGCAACGTTGTATGGAAGTAAAAATTATATACCACGCGCAATCGTGTCCCTTTTTTAGTTTGCTTCTACATACAGTTTCTGGTCGACGATTAATCCGTTTTACGCGGGACTACGTAGCCCTGATATGCACATACTAATTTCATGGGCGCCCGGAGGGGGACGGGATGCAAGACAGTACATTTACGCCCCCTCTGGACTTCGAATATAATTTTGAAAATTTGAATCTTTATTATTGTTTAAATAGATATTCAATTGATATTTCGACCAGTATAGATTTATTTTGATAGATTTTCTTGAGTTAAGATTGACGAAGAAAAAGAACAATAGGCATTCGTATAATATGTACTAATTCAGATCTTCATAATTATATAATATAAACTTTTAAATTTTTTCAACGTCATTCTTGGTATTCGATGTCATCATTGCCAGCAGATAAATTTCCTGCGGGCGCCCATGACGATAATATAATATAATATTATATTATATTATATTATATAATTTATTATCTTATTGCCCGTGAATATGAATCGAATAAGAATTAATATCAACCACCTGGGAAATCGGTCGTGATCAGTAGGAAAAAAGCGAAATCGCTTACTTTTTAAACGTATGTACTTATATTATGAAACATTTAACAGACATTATTGGTTAGTTTTGGTTTAGGTAAAAACAAACTCGTCACTTATCGTAAACGATCACATAACATAAACATGGTACACATCTCACCTTATAAAATGGTGTTGTTATTATTGTAATATGTACCTATTAATTGCCCAATAAATACTAGTGCGTGATGACTGATGAGTGAACAATTGAGGTATTATTGCAATAGGTATATTAAAATATTGGCTACCTTATTTGTATTATAATAATTAACAAACCATCAGTGACGTTTTACCTGCATTGAATGTACGTGTCGAACCACTATTCGGCGCATCCAATGTCAGCGTATTTAATTAGGAAAATCAAAATAATAATAATAAACAAAGAAACAACAGTTACAATTGTTTAAAACAGCCCAATATTGTTGTTTACCGCAGTTGAAAGTTCAACGAAAACATAAAAATTGTATACGCTGATAAACGTGTACCTAACATTAAATGATAACGTATGGAGATTAAACTCAAAGTCGAATCGGAAAAATCACGTATGATATTTTGTACACAACCTCGCACGTTTTGAATTGCGCGTGTGGTATTTGTTTAATATCTACGGGTTCGTACGTTCCCAACGTTTATTACAAAACACATTGATCTAAATCCATACCTACATGCGATTGTTGGAATAAATACGTTGAAGTGTAAAATTGTGAAACACTACATGTCCACAGTGAGATAATAGACAATCAACATGGATTATGCACGTCAATATTATTGTGAAGAGAAAATAAAAATCGTATATTTAATTCGTCTAATAATTATTAGTATTCGTGCATACCTCCTTTGTCGGCTTAACTGTTTAAACACGCAGAGCAAAAGTGAATTGTGAAAGACGAATCATCATTGCATTACCGATAACTTTTCACGTAATCATAGAAACAAAACTTCACGATGTGTACACAATGCGCGCATTATTGTTTTGAACGAAAACTTGTTCATAAGTCTTACTTTTATACCGAGTTAATCGACTACGCCATAAAGGCATAGGTTTCTTGTATTACTTACGAATCAATAAATGATAACGAACTGTTATCGAAAAATTGTTACTCGTTAGTCACTCTCGCGCTATGGGTACCCGAGTTCGAAGTGTTCTATTATTTTAGCCGCAGCCGTCCAGTAACTATTGTTGTCCCCAAGACTTTGTGGTGTTATAATCATTTCACTCAACCGTCACGCTATCGCGACGATGAACCAACACGCGCGGTCACGGATTATTTGCCCGAACATAAAATTTTTTTTTTTCAAATAGAACCACGGATGACACGAACCGCCTAGCTGTTTAGACGTGCGCTCCTATATATAATACTACATATTATTAGGTATAATATGTCTGCGCGGCCCGAACGTATTATATGAGTAGGTATGTGGGTACGAACGTAAAATAATATTATGACGGGCTCGTGCGCGCACTTTGACGAATGACAATGTACAAACGGTATAGGTATAGGTACCTACGCGTATTACTCCGCGTACGATAAATTTGAATATTTTTTTTAAACAATCGAATTGTGAGAAATACCCCGGGATTATGGTGCGGAGACGGTGGACACGGAATTCCACTCCGGGTTGTGATATTATTCTTCGTACGACGGATCAATAAATAATATACGTGCACAGGTATACCGTAACCACCGTACACATCGCATGTACGCGCGGTGGAGGTAACCCTAAAAATGCATAACAATAATAATTATTATTATTTTTGTGATTACGTTGGAACGTCTCTCGCTCCGTGAAAAGGGTACGAGCCGATGACGATCGTCCTACGCGATAAGCGAACAAGTTTGAAAACCTTTTTTCTGACCCGCGTGTCGCTAACAAAAACAAGAAAACGACAAAAAAAAACCCGTTTGTCACGTACACACACACACACACACACGCACGCAGACACACACGCATACACGCACGCTCACATTATATATACGGAAATCCAATATGCGCCGCCGACGCCGCCGACGCCGCCGTTGTCCTGCCACCAGTAGTTCTGTGCATCAGCCGAGATCGTCCTTACAGAGCGGTTAGGTTATTTACATGTAAATAATATATTTTATTTAAATTTAGGTGTAGACGATATGGCCGTATACTATCGGACGTGAAGCATCTCTCGGCCGTGTACGTACGGTATATTACGTATAATAAATAATAATACACGTTTCCCGGACGTCGCTAATGAACGTTGGTACGTAAGTCTGACGATGGACATTTGGACGTGTGCGGTTTTTCCAAACGCTACGACGTTATTAGTTATTATTTATTATAATAAGCATTTTAAGCGCTCGTTTGTCCGCCGACCCGTTTTATGTTCTTTATTGTCAACCCCTACCGTTTTCATTACTGTTAACGTGAACAATTATCGAATCAACAAGTTGTAGAAAGAAAAAATCCCTCGGCGTCACACCAACGGGGATGATACATAATAAAAACGAAATATTTGAGCTAGTTTCTTCTAGTGAGCATAATGCGTTCGGTCGAATCGCCTATTATTAATGCTACAAATAAAAATATATAAAACATTAGACGGAAAGTTAGATAAGCTATAGACGAGAATGTTTAAAAAACAAGTTTGGCACGTATAAAAGTCAAGTATATGTCCGTGAAATATCACTTTTAGAATACATAGAGCGCGCGGGGTAAAAATTTAAAAAAAATAAAGTTTTTAAAAACTTAATTTTTAAATAATATTTAAACTTTACTCGGAATCTTAAACCATACGAAAAATGTTCATAATCTCAATACTGTTTTTCCCATACATATAAAATATCAATTTTTTACCATTCCCGTGAAATTCACGGACAGTTTCAAGTCCATAAAAATGAAAGGGAAAACGGGTTGGTAAAATAATTTCAACTTATGTGTTATTTGATAAAGCAGGATACTAAAAATGCCGCCCAAACACATTACAATATTTTTGACCTAACCCCCAACTTTTTTGAAATCTATCGCTCATGCGTATATTCTGCTAGATCGCCAAAAGAAATTGTAATTTTTACAAATCGCCCAAAGACGAACTCCCCCGAGACCGTTGATTCAAATGAAAAAGCTCTTTTAGCGCAGTGTTCGCGTTTTGCGATGGATATCTTGAAACCGTGTACCTACACGCTTAATCGAAAAATGTTATTAATTATGTTTCGTGCAGAAAGCGATCGTGTTCTACCACCAAACTCGTCCTGAATTAAAGTCTGTTGTTCACGGACGTACTTCAGGAAAAATAACTCTGGTTAACTGGCGATCTCGGGATCACAGGTGTTGGACTTTTGTCCCAATTTGTATGTTACAGTTCAGGCAGATAAACGTTAACATGCGATTACTTACTTCAACTTTATACAATAGTATAACAATGCTCTTGATTAATCGGTATGTTTACCGAACATAAACTATATTCGTTGAACATAAACGCACACACACACACACGTATTATATTTATACATGCGTCATTAACGATACAGATAACTAAAAACTTTGTTATTAAAAAATAGAACAAACAAATATACCACGTGCCGACGGTATAACAATTTTCAAAGTCACGTTTTAAGCATATACAGTTTTTACCGCTTTTAAACGGGTAAATGTTTATTATATAATATGTAATATGAAAAATCGTTTAAAACGTTTAAGCGATGATTTTTTATTTATATGTTTATTTATTTATTCCCCGTTTTGATTAATCGTAAAATTGGTTTTTAACCAGCGAGCAGCGGTCAATTGTTTTTTATGACTTTATATAATTATATATTACTCTTTGTGTACATTTATTACTACCAAACTATTTACAATTATGTTTATTACCGCTCGTAGAGAGATACACGTATGTTTGGATTTTAAATTAAACCCTGTCGACTACCGAGACAATAAAACTGAACGAACCATGTACCGCGGAATAGATGCGAAAAATGTATCTGCTACGCGCTTGTACAGATATAAGAATATATAGTCTTGTACGGCGGAGCTATTACAAGGAATA
The DNA here is from genome assembly GCA_949715065.1 of Periphyllus acericola. NCBI lineage: Eukaryota > Metazoa > Arthropoda > Insecta > Hemiptera > Aphididae > Periphyllus > Periphyllus acericola. The sequence goes on from OX454272.1 coordinate 11,194,760, forward strand.
CGATCGTTGTAATTGTTTTCCGATCCGATAACAATACAATATGATAAGAATAGAATATTTTTGTGATTTTAGGTAAACGCGTAAGCAGCTCATACGAATAGGACGCGAACGATCAAGACGCGTCGTGGGGACAGCGGAGAAAAATCGCGGAGAACAAAGAGAAAAATATCGCCCGACCCGACAGTAGACAATAACCAAGGTAAAACAATATGACATGTACCTATACCTACCGATGTTTAACCGCTTGTTTGATACCGTGATTGTATTTGAATATCGTAGACGTCGGCATATAGGTCTTGAGCCGGTACGTACGCGACCGACTCGCACGGGGTCGGGGCGGGACGAGCCAGGGAGGGAGGGTAGCTAATATGTACACACAATAGAGCCTATATTACATGTTATGCGGATAAAGATTTTTTTAGTCCCACGTTTTCCGTAATGAACGAAATGCTAATCGGTAAACGTACGTTAACGTGGCCGTATTTCGATTGCATTGTGAGTTGTAAAATTAAATAACGAAAAATAATCGCGCGAAGAAAATTCTCGAACGTTTCGAAATGAATCGTTCGAAAAATGTAAAGCATTCGCGAACCTCAATTGCGGTAAAAGAAAAATAAAAATATTTGAATAACATGCGTGTACCGCGCGTGCGTATAATGCGTATTTATTGGTACGCCGAGCCGTTCGTGAAAAAATAAACAGGTATATTATGTGGATTTTAATTGGACGCTGTATACACCGGCGTACGGTATACCTACGTCGTACACACCGGCGTACGGTATACCTCGGCGATGTGAGGCCGGACATCACATATCATCATCATGTAGTTCGCTCGTAGCATAATGTTATTGAATGGTCGAATCGAGGAGTAAGAGCTACTATTCGGGTTAAAACATCGTCATGTGACTATACAGTACTAACTACTATAGTCTCCGTACAGTTCTCGGGCAAAAGCTAATCATCTTCGGAGCTCCGGCAAAACTCCTTTAAAACCACCCGATGGTGATATTGAATCATTCCACTCCTCCGGCTCGTATACTATAAAGGATTTGTACAAACTGGGGTACGAATGTCTTATTTTCATATCCTGTTTTCTCTTTTTATTTAACTGTTATGTTTATTCAAATACCGCGTGGAGCGTCGATTATCCGCACTACGATAGTTTTGTTTCTTTTGAACTTTTATTATTTTATACATATTTTTAATAATTTCAAATTAATTGTACTTCGTGCTTTTAACTGTGCGTAAATTTATTTTATCATTTTATCCCTAAACTTTAAACATACATTTAAATTCATGTTTATTCTATATTTTTAATCGTTGTTTGATATCCAACCCCCACCCTCACTCACTCGGTCAAAATTAGTGCTAAAAATCAATGCTCTACTGTTGATATATGAGGTATGAAAAAATAAAAACGATTTAAATTGAAAGGCAAAGAATTACATGCACAAACAAATTTAACCACGTGAAAGCATAATAATTTTTGCTAAAATAAGCAGCACGCATACTTAACCGGTAGGCGTGAATGCGGACAACATTAACCAGGGTGCGAGTACTGAAAGAAACTAAGATCATTTGAGTATGAATAATTGTAGTACAAAAAAGAACGAAATTATAATTAAGCTTGATTACACAAACAGACTTATTTAAATGGCCAAACCAGTACTAAGGATGAAAGATATTATTTGGATTATGACAATTTAGCATTGAGAAAGAAAGGGATAATTGTTTGAATATTCTCATATTTCAAAAAAATAAAGAGATATGAACGGTTTAAGGACAAAGAAGGCCAATAAAAATAATATGAGAAAAGTCACACGTCATTTTTTCGGAATTTATGGTTTAAAACGGAGAATCCTTAAAGATATTTAGTAAGAGTGAGATGAAAGTGAAAAATGATTAATGATTAATAAGAGGGTTGAACTGAATGTATAGTGTTCTGCACAAAATGTAATTTGATTTAATAAAAAAAATCTAGTGCCTGTCGCAACGAAGTGTGATCAATCAACAAGAAGTGATTACACCCAATTGTAATACAAAGTTTAGATGAAAAATAATATTGACACGTTTGATAATTATTTTGTTTTCATTCCGCTAAAATATTATGATGTTTGCCAACAAGAATATGATGTACATTCATATGAAATACAGATGGTCTAATATCGGGGTAGGAGTTCTAGTTGTACGCAAATAGTACCGTTTAAGCTATTCCCGACCACGGGCGGGGGAACACGAAAACTCGAGAGACGTGGGACTACCTCGCGGGATAGAATAAACGATATAATATTAATATGTTGGCTTCGCGGGTCCTTTTTAAGACAACCTATGGTAATATGTGCTGCGATCCGACAGGTGGCAACAGGAGCGTACGGGGCGGCGCATCGGACCGGGCCGATGGCGAACAGCAGTAGTTGGTACTGGGGCAGCAGCAGCAGCAGCAGGAATGGCGATAAAGGAGCCGTTGCTGATGATGACGACGAGGAGGAAGAGGAGGAAGAGGACGAGGAGGACGAGGACAGCGGCTCGTCGTGTTCGTCGTGTTCGACGCTGGAAGCCGACGAGTTTTGACGACGCGGACCCGATGAC